>CAKNXH010085960.1:0-30223 GCA_932178445.1 Andricus quercusramuli | reverse complement strand
TAGACAGTCTATAAGTATACTTGACATTCAATTGCAAATCTATGAAATAGAATAAATTTCAATTGTAAATCATCAAAACTGAATAATTTTCCATTTCAAATCTTCATCTTTGAATTATTTCTAAAGAAGCATTCAAAATTGCATCATTTCCTATTATACACATTTAATATTGAAGAGTCTTCAATTGTCAATATTCAAAGTGACATAATTTTAAACTATGAACATTTCCAATTAATGAATCTTCAAATTGTAAATCTTCAAAATTGAACTATACCAAAAACCGTACAAAATTACATGCCTTCAATATATAAATCTTGAAAATTGAATAATTTGAAACAAATCATTAATTTATAGATTCTTTATTTTGGAATGTTTGCTTAAAATGATCTAATTCATTAATTTTGAATATTTTTTGGAATACGTAGTTAATTTATGAAGATTTGCAATGGAGAATTCTTCAATTTATAATATTTGCAATTAAAAAATTTTCAGTATTCAATGTATATAATAAAAAATTATGCAACTTCGAGTGCTTTTTTAAATAGGTCTATCCGGAAGATTTTTGATTAAAGATTCAGGAATTCTTAATGTGTATAATTTAAAATTATAATAATTTAAAAATTCAAAAATGTTCAATTAAATTATTCTAATAAAAAAACATTGCAAATTGCATGATTGAAATCATACACAATAAAAATTGAAGAACATTTGATTGTAAATCTCCAAGATAGACGTACTTATTTTAAAAAAGTATTGATATTTGAAAATATTAAAAATTAAGAATTTTCCGTTTCCAAAATTGAACTTTTAAGAAAAACATTCAAAATTACATCGAATCAAATTATAAGCATACCAAATTAATTAATCTACAATTGCTAAACTCTAAAATTATAAAAATTTTCCAAATAAACGTTCAAAATTACATACCTTTAGAATATAAATCTTAAAAATCAAATAATTTGCAATTCCATATTTTCAAAATTTAAGAATATTCAATTGTAGCTCCTTAAAACTGCAAAACTCAAAATTATGAACATTTAAGATTGAAAATTTTTTAATTTTTAAAATTTATAATAATAATAATAATAAATAAAACATTATACAAGTTTTGAGTTTCACATATCATGAATTCTGTACTTTTGATGATCAACACTCGGAATTAATTCATTTGGATTTAAAAACTCTTGACTTTTGATCTTTAAAATCATCAAAATTCAAGAATTTTCATTTCTGTATCTTCGAAAATGAATAATTTAAAAAAGCATGTAAAATTACGTCATTTTAAATTCCGCACGTTAAAAATGGATGATTTTTTAATTAAAATTTTTTAAGATACATTTATTGAAAAAAGTTGAAAATTCATTATTCTTGCTTCTATAATTAAATAATGAAAAATCTTTAATGACAAATATTCATAATTGAAAAATTTTTCATTGTAAATCTTCAAAATTGAACCAGATATTTGAAAAAAATGTTCAAAATTACATCATTTCAAGCTATTCCAAATTAATTAATGAAAATTTTAACTATTGATAATAATATTATTATTAATTATAAAATTATTGAATTACTTAATAAATATTATTAATAATAATGTGCAATTTCACATATATTTTCAAAATTCAAGAATTTTCAATTACAACTCTGTGAAAATGAACTATTCCAGAAATAATCGTTCAAAATTTCATATCTTTAAAATATAAATCTTGAAAATTGAATAAATATACGATTTTATATTCAAAATTCGAGAAGTTTTAATTTTAACTCTTAAAAATGGTAAAACTTTGAATTATGAATCATTAAGATTGAACTAGTAAAAAAACGTTCTAAATTATATTATTCAAAATATATTATTATTTAAAACATAAATTTTGAAAATTAAACAACTTGCAATTTTTTATTTTCAAATTTTCAATTGTAACTCTTCAAAATTTTAAAACTTTGAATTGTAAATCATTAAGATTGAACTATGTATTAAAAAACTTTCAAAATTACATATATTTAAAATATAAGTCTTGAAAAATGAATAATTTGCAATTGCAAAATTAAAGAATTTTTATTCAAAATTCTTTAAAATTCAACAATTCCAAAGAAAACGGTTTTAAATTTCTTATATTTAAAATATAAATCCTGAAAATTAAATAAATGACGACTCCATATTTCCAGAATTCAAGAAGTTTTAATTGTAACTCTTCAAAATTGTAAATATTTGAATGGTAAATTATTAAGATTGAACTAGTGAAAAACGTTCAAAATTATGTATATTTTAAATATAAATTTTGAAGATTAAATAATTTGCAATTTTATATTTTCAAAATTTTAATTGTCACTCTTCAAAATTGGAAAACTTTGAATTGTAAATTTTCAACATTAAACTATTGAAAAAACGTTCAAAATTACATATATTTAAAATATAAGGCTCAAAAAATAAATAATTTGCAATCTCAAAATTAAAGAATTTTCAGTCACAACTCTTTAAAATTGAACTATTCCAAAAAGAATCGTTTTAAATTTCTTACCTCTAAAATATTAATATTGAAAATTAAATAAATTATGATTCCATATTTTCAAAAGTCAAGAATTTTCAAATACAACTCTTTGAAAATGAAATTTTAAAAAAAATTTAATTTAAAAAAATTTTGAAAATAAATTTAAAATTTCATATATTGAAAATAGAAATCTTGAAAATTAAATAAATAAGCGATTATATATTTCCAAAATTCAAGAAGTTTTAATTTTAACTCTTCAAAATTGTAAATCATTAAGATTGAGCTAGTAAAAAAACGTTCAAAATTATGTATATTTAAACTATAAATTTTGAAAATTGAATAATTTGCCATTTTTTATCTTCAAACTTTGATTTGTAACTCTTCAAAATGTAAAACTTTGAATTGTAAATATTTTTTAAAATTATTTTTAATTTAATTTAATTTAATTTTTTAAGAAATTACAATCACAACTCTTTAAAATTCAACCATTCCAAAGAGAATGGTTTTAAATTTCTTATATTCAAAATATAAATCCTGAAAATTGAATAAATTGCGATTCCATATGTTCAAAATTCAAGAATTTTCAAATAAAACTGTTTGAATATAAACTATGCCGAAAAAATTTTTAATTTGAAAACATTTTTAATTTGAAAAAAATTTTAATTTGAAAAATTTTTTATTTCAGGTCTTGAAAATAGAAATCTTCAAAATTGAATAAATAAACGATTCTATGTTTCCAAAATTCAAGAACTTTTGATTCTAACTCTTCAAAATTGTAAATCATTAAGACTGAACTCTTAAAAAAATGTTCAAAATTACAAATATTTAAAACATTAGTCTTGAAAAATGAATAATTTGCAATCTCAAAATTAAAGAATTTTCAATCACAACTCTTTAAAATTCAACTATTCCAAAGATGTTTTTAAATTTCTTATATTCAAAATATAAAACCTGAAAATTAAATAAATTGCGATTCCATATTTTCAAAATCCAAGAATTTTCAAATGCAACTCTTTCAAAATGAACTATTCCAAAAAATTTTTTAATTTGAAAAAATTTTGAAAATAAATTAAAAATTTCATATAACTAGTAAAAAAATGTTCAAAATTATGTACATTTAAAATATAAATCTTGAAAATAAATAATTTGCAATTTTGTATTTTCAAATTTTCAATTGCAACTCTTCAAAATTGTACAACTTTGAATTGTAAATAATTAGGATTGAACTAGTAAACAAAGGTTAAAAATTATATATATTTAAAATATAAATCTTGAAAAATGAATAATTCGCAATTTCAAAATTAAAAAATGTTTAGCTACAACTCTAAATTAAAAATTTCATATCTCCAAAATAGAAATCTTGAAAATTAAATAAATTAGCGATTCCATGTTTTCAAAATTCAAGAATTTTCAAATACAACTCTTTGAAAATAAACTGTTCGAAAAAAAATTTAATTAAAAAAAATTTTGAAAATAAATTTAAAATTTCATATATTGAGAATAGAAATCTTCAAAATTAAATAAATAAGCGATTCTACATTTCCAAAATTCAAGAAGTTTTAATTTTAACTCTTCAAAATTGTGAATCATTAGGATTGAACTAGTAAAAAAACGTTCAAAATTATGTACATTTAAAATATAAACTTTGTAAATTAAATAATTTGCAATTTTATATTTTCAAATTTTCAATTGTAAGTCTTCAAAATTGTGAAACTTTGAATCGTAAAGCATTAAGATTGAACTAGTAAAAAAACTTTCTAAATTATATATATTAGAAATATGAATCTTGAAAATTAAATAATTTTCAATTTTGTATTTTAAAATTTTCAATTGTAACTCTTTAAAATTGTAAAACTTTGAATTGTAAATCATTAGGATTGAACTGGTAAAAAAAGGTTCAAAATTATATATATTTAAAATATAAATCTTGAAAATTTTACAATTTTGTATTTTTAATTTTTCAATATTGTAAATCTTCAAAATTGTAAAACTTTAAATTGTAAATCTTCAAAATTAAATTAATAAAAAAACGTTCAGAATTACATATATTTGAAATATGAGTCTTGAAAAATGAATAATTTACAACTTCAAAATTAAAGAATTTTCAACCACAATTCATTAAAATCGAACTATTCCAGAGATTATCTTATAATATTAGATAATTTATCTTCAAAATCTAAATCTTGAAAATTAAATAATTTGCTATCAAATATTCCAAAATTCAAAAAATTTCAATTGCAATTATTTGAGAATGAACTATTCCAAAAATAATCGTTCAAAATTTCATATCTTTAAAAAATAAATCTTGAAAATTAAATAATTTGCAATTTTGTATTTTCAAATTTTTAATTATCACTCTTCAAAATTCAAAAACTTTGAATTGTAAATCATTCAGATTGAACTAGTAAAAAAACGTTTAAAATTATCTTGAAAATTAAATAATTTGCAATTAAGTATTTTCAAATTTTCAGTTGCAACTCTTCAAAATTGGAAAACTTTGAATTGTAAATCTTCAACATTAAACTATTAGAAAAACGTTAAAAATTCATATATTTAAAATATAACTCTTGAAAAATGAATAATTTTCAATCTCAAAATTAAAGAATTTTGAATCACAACTCTTTAACATTCATTCATTCCAAAGAGAATGGTTTTAAATTTACTATATTCAAAATATGAATCATGAAAATTAAATAAATTGCGATTCCATATTTTCAAAATTCAACAATTTTCAAATAAAACACTTTGAAAATGAAATATTCCAACAAAATTTTTAATTTAAAAAATGTTGAAAATAAATTAAAAATTTCATATATTTAAAATAGAAATCTTTAAAATTTAATAAATAAGCGATCCTATATTTCCAAAATTCAAGAAGTTTTAATTTTCACTCTTCAAAATTGTAAATCATTAAGATTGAACTAGTAAAAAAACGTTCAAAATTATGTATATTCAAAATATAAATATTGAAGATTAAATAATTTGCAATTTTATATTTTCAAAATTGTAACTCTTCAAAATTGGAAAACTTTGAATTGTAAATCGTTAAGATTGAACTAGTGAAAAAACGTTCTAAATTATATATATATTTAGTAAATAAATCTCGAAAAAAAATAACGTGAAATTTCAAAAAAAAAAAAAAATTCAGTTACAACTCTAAATTGAACTATTCAAACAAAAATCGTGCATCTCAAAACTTCATATCTTTAAAATATAAATATTGACAATTAATTAATTTGCAATTTTGTATTTTCAAATTTTCAATTGTAATTCTTCAAAATTGTAAGACTTTGAATATATATCATTTAATATATTATATTTATATATTATATTTATATATTTTTAATATATTATTTAATATTTAAAACATATGTCTTGAAAAATAAATAATTTGCAATTCCAAAATTAAAGAATTTTCAATCACAGCTCTTTAAAATTGAATAATTCCAAAAACAATCTTTTTAAATTTCTTCCCTTCACAATATAAATCTTGAAAATAAATAATTTGCGATTACATGTTTCAAAATTCGAAAAATTTCAATTGCAACTCTTTGAAAATGAACTATTCTAAAAAAATCATTCAAAATATCATATTTTCAAAATATAAATTTTGAAAATTAAATAATTTGCCATTCCATATTTTCAAAAAATTTCAGTTACAACTCTCTATATTTAACTATTTCAAAAAGAATCGTTGAATATTCTATATTTTTAAAATTAAATAATTTGCGATTCCATATTTTTTAAATTCAAGAATTATCAATTCTAACACTTCAAAAGTATAGAAATTTGAATTGTAAATCTTTAAACTTGAAGAGTTTTTATTTTTTAAATTGTCAATTCAAAATTATGCAGTTCTTGAGTTTTGTAATTAAAATTCTATAAATTTGACTACATTTGGAATTTCCTCCATTCTCTTGACTTTAGTCCTCAAAATCATCAAAATTCAAGAAATTTTATTCATACTTCTTTAATACTGTAAAGCTTAAAAATTTAATTTAAAAAAAATTGAAATTACATCATTTTCTATCACACGCAATAAATATTTCAGATTTTTCGATCGAAAATATTCAAAATTGAAGTATATATTAAAAAAAAAAAGATTCAAAATTAACTCATTTTAATTTATAAAGATTGCAATAAATTTCAATTTGACAATTAGGTAAAGTCAGAAACATGTAACAAATTTTGTCTAATTTAATAATAATTAGACCCATATTCGGTTTGTAAAATCTCTTTTTTATTCTGAGCAAAGTACAAAACACGTTCTTCGGCTTAAGTTCTAAAATTACGTTTCGATTTCAGCGATAATCACCGCTTCAGCAAACGCAAATACGAGATTACATTGCTGGCGATTACTTAAAGTTTCAATAATTTAATTAAGGCAACTCTTTCATTTTAACACTATACTTGTCTTTTGAATATATTACTATTCATTGCCTGCTTATAAGGCCTACATAGGCGTTTCTTTTAAAATATACACTCTCTCTTCCTCTACTCGTACACGTCTCACGATACAATTTGTTTAAATAAAAATGTGTTCAAAGCACACTTGACTTTTTCAATTTAAGAACTTTCACAAAAATAAACCTCAACTTCAGTCCAAGTATCCATTTAAATTTCCAAAAAACTAAAATGGTTAGTATTCAGGAAAAAAGCGCTTTCTAAATCGCTCAGAGATGAATTTTAATAATAAATATAAATAAATGCAGAAAATAAGTGCCAAGACTGAAGTTAAATTTTGATGTTCCAGCTCATAAATAAATCTAATATACATCCCGACTAGACTAGCAAGCAATCAAGACTTTAAGCCAGCTATCCTTCTAATAAAAATTACTATTCGCTATTTACATTTCCGACGTATCAAAATACGAGGCTTTTACAGTGCATTGTAAAAAAATAAATAATAAATTAGAATCGCCTTCGAGCGAGGTGCCAATTCGGATACGTATTACAAAAGTTTTCTAGCAAATGACAAAATATTTCTACAAAGAAATCACATTCTTCAATATTTTACATTCCACAGTGAACACTTTGGTTCGTTAAATAATTTCGGGTATAAATAGTATCATAAAAATGTCTACTGCGAGGTATCTTTTTCTTCCGACTTTCCTCTGGTACAAAATACTTAACTTTCAGTCACTTCTGAATCGAAAATCTGGAATCCAGAATCCAGAATCTAGATCTTCCAAATTCAGTCTTATAAAAAAAAAATCCAATCGTTTCATTCGCATCGCTACAATACACAGAAGCGCCGTATCTTTCGTTTCTAATTACAACAATCAAATCTTACAAATTGGGCCCCTTGGAGATGACAAAATTGAGGCAGAGGACAATTCTGTGCAGGTAGCTGAGACAGTCAGCTACCTGTACACTGTCCCCCCACCACGCGGCTTCCACTCGCGCACAGTGCTCCCAACCTTGCTCCCCAACCTTACTGATCATGCGTCGCACCGAATTTCTGATTAGCTGCATAGCGCACGCTTATTTAAAATGTTCAAAATATGCAAATTCTTTGTATTAAACAAATAATAATTAGAAAATGTATAGAAATACATTTTTCATTGCTTGCAAAATAAACTTTCGCACTCATAGATATAATAATAATTTGATTTCACTGCTGAAATTTTTCTTCGATGTCCGAAGGAATAATGCGTTTTCAGCAGTGAAATCAGATAATTATTATATTTATGAATGTGAAAGTATATTTTGTAATTAGCAATGTATTTGTATGCATTCTCTAATCATTATTTCTTTAAAACAATTAATTTGCATATTTTGAACATTTTAAATAAGCGCGCGCTATGCAGCCAATCAGAAATTCGGCACCACGCATGCGCAATGCGATAGTCCTTATTAGCAAGCAGAAGTTTGGCTGCGTGAGGGGAAGCCGCGTGTGGAATTGACCATCGTCCACAAAATTGGGCCTCATGATTTTAAAGAGCAGTCTCTAATGTTGGCGCACTTGGGCTGCGAGTAACATTTTGCGCGATCGCATGTTGAGGCGATTCAGATCGCGCCCTAAATCGCTTTTGGAGAACAGGATTTTGATTTTGATTCTGACCAACTGGGAGGCCACTGGCCAAAAATTGTGCTTTAGCCAGCTGATTGCTCAGTCTACGACTCTCAAAGGCGCTGATCGCATCTTGACTCGACCTGATTTGTGCTGCAGTTTTTGTACAAGAATCTTTCGTCTCTTCTCTGAAATTCAACTTGGTACTTTGAGAATGTAGAGGAGGCACCCTTTCTTCAGAACTTTGAGGAATCTCTACCCTATTATCGGTTCTGAACTCAGTTCTGTTTTCAGAAGTTTCAATTTTAGTTTGAGGATTTTGTGTCCTCATATCACTGGCATTGTTCAGCTCCTTCATCAATTTAGTTGAAAACCTATTTTCATTTTGAGTCTCTTGGTTCTCCTTCTGTTTACATAAATCCAATTGTCGTCTAGATTTCGCAGAAGGCATGGTGTTTTCTGGAGAAGGTTTCATGGCTTTTTCCTCAGCTGCTGTGTCTTCGATTATAGTCGAAGAAAGTACATCTGTCCTGGGTGTTTGGAACCTCCAAGCTGACCGAGGACTGAGGACTTTTGAGAGAGGAGAAAGTGGAGAATTTTGAGGAGATTGTTGTACCTGGCACTGTTGACGGGAAAGTTTTAGCTGCTCGGCAGCTGATAGCCTCGTTGGTCCAGTTTTGACGCTTTGCTGAAGAAGCAAACGCTTGAAGTCGAGACGTGAGGTAGTCGATGGTACTTGAACTGTTGGAGGTATCTGCAAAGTGAAAGAAAAAAGTAAAGAAGAGGAAAATGTGGAGGATGTAGAGGAAAATGTATTCATGGACTTGGGAGAAAAGAGGGAGAATAAAGAGAATAATTGAAGAAGACCTTGAAAGAGATAGAAGATCAGCACGTGGGTGAAGAAAAAATTAGCTGCCTCTAAAAGGGACGAAGGAAGAAAAATGAAAGATTGAGATTAAATAAGGTCAAAGCATCAGGAGGAACGAGATAGAGACATGCTTTACCATGCAGAGATAGCAGCGTAAAAAAGGGAAGGAGTTAATAAGATTGATGGGCGAATTGAGATTATTGGCACTTAATGAGCGGAAATATAATAGGTGATGAAAGAAGCGAATATATTTTCATAAGAGGGGAGGGTATCAGTGAGCGATTATATTATCACGAATGTTAATGGATGTGATTAAGTAGAAAAACTCATGTTAGATAATAAACTATTATTGTAGAAAGGGATTTTGCACAAGAATAAAAAAATTGGCTTACCTCGGGAACTTTATGAGATTCAGGACTCCAGCTATGTCTTGTTCCGACATTATTTTTGACAAGAGAATTCATGGACCCAGATGGAGAGAGATTTTCGCTGTCTTCCTTAATGTTTAGCCTCTTCTTTGACTTGTGAATCGCAGCAAACAGTTCCTCGTTCGACATGGTGCTTCTCGTTGGAGAAATAACTAAATTCGTGGGAGTATTTCTTCCAGAGGAAGATCCCGAAACTGGTGTACTTCTTCCCGATGTACTAACTTTTGTGGAAGGAACTTTTGTAGTTAGAGCTAGACGTTCAGCGACGGTTGGTGTTGATCTGGCAGTTGGTGTTGATGACTTAAATCCATTATTGTGTTCTGGTCCGATTGGGGAAATAGGGGTGCGTTTCAAACTTTCGTTGGAGGGGGACCTTCTATCCAAAGGCTGTACTGGCGAAGATGCGAGAAATCGATAACCGAGAGCAGATAGACCCTGAGGTGCTGCGAACCTGAAATAATAGATTGGAACAACTTTAACTCTCGAGATCTATATTTCAACCGGTTGTTAGAATTAGATTGTGTTGAACAATTTAAACATTTTAACATATTTTCAAAGAATTTCTTTACCTGTTTTTAACGTCCACAGGTAAATTCCGTTGTTGTTGTTGCTGCTGCTGCTGCAAAAGTCTGCTTCTAGCCTCTAATTCGACATGCCTTCTATTTAAATCCATATAAGCATCAGATTCCATTTGTCCATGATAGCCCATTTGTTCCATCATTGGGTTTTGACTCTGTCTAGCCAACATGTGCATAGAACTGACTGGACCACGTCCCAAGCCTCTCGTAATATCTGGTGTGACACTTCGAGGTGGTTCATTATCTCTTTGAGACCTTCGATTCGGAAGAGTGAAAAATTGTTGATTCCTCGCATTTTGGGCTTGAACAACTCGCTGGTTATACATCATTTGGTTTTCAGCATAATTTTGCGGGATGTGTTGTTGATCAAAGTACTGCGGATTCTGATCGTAAACTTGATAATGCCTCGGATCATCAATGTAGGTTTGTTGGTGATATACCACTGGCTGTTGTTGCTGATAATAATTCGACCTATTGTCGTACATTCGTTTCGGGCATTGTTGCGAGTAGAACAATGTTTGAGCCTTCGACTCGTTAGCAAAATCTTCGTAGCTCTGTGCTTTCTTCATATCATGGGGTTGTGGTGGACCAATATATGGTGGTGGTTGCTGAACTATCACCTGTACTGGAATCGAATCCCCAGCCATTGGTAGCACCGTGTTGTCTAGAACACAAATTAATTCTTGATTGAGTTGCTCTTTTATTTCCCATTTTGTTTTGCAAGCTTCTCAAATCTATAGACTTGTGTCCATTTCGAATTTTTAGAGAACAACATTAATTAGTTACAAGAAATGTGAGAGAAAATTTTGAATTTTAATATTAGCATCGTTTTCAGATCTATTTTTCAGAGATTCCACCAGAAAGAGAAGTTTTGATGAAGCATAGTGAATTAATGAAAGCAAGCAAGTTCCAGAAAAGCAGGCATTTTGCAAAAGCATCAAACTTGGTGCGAAACGTGTGCCGTGTTAGTGAACAGGTAAAAAAATCACCTCATGTGAGATTGACTTTGACATTTTCTAGAATTAGTTTTTGAACAAACAAAAATTACGTAGCGATTAATCAATATCAAAGTCGACCTTCATTAGTGATACCAAAGGAATATCTTTTTCGAAAATTGAAGATTTTCCTCTGGATGCAGAGTTGTACATGTTTATTTTGTTCAAAGGGTTCTTCAATTCTGATTGATTGATTATTGGTTTTTATTGATATAAAATACATAAAAAGGCTAAAATGTGAAAATTTAATTATTAAAATAAAGGTTGTACAACTCTGATATTTGGGGATGAAACTGAAAAATGTACTCACCGAGCATCGAGCATGGTACTATGAAAGATTACTATGGGAGTGCCACACTGTGTAAAGTGCATGATTTTTTTCTAAAACTATGATAATATGTACATAGAAATATGTACACAACACAGATAAAAGTGCAGGTGCAAGGATGGGAAGTTGGAATAAACATTTAACAAAGGATTAGAACATAACAAACACGAGTAATTACAACCGAGGGAAACAAATCATTACGTGAGATTTTTGAATTTGAATGGTGCTTGTATGTGCGGGTGAAAAGTAAATGATAAAATGCAAATATAGTTTCGATTTGAAAAATATGTCTATTCACATACAGTCATAGATACTATTATTGATCATAATTATCGTCATCGTCATATATAACTTATAGAACGATGCACTATGTACAGATAAAATGGAAAGAAAAACGCATTAGAAAAATACATACATATACATATTAAATTTATACTCAGACGCATACAAAAACAAAGAGGAGAAACAAAAAACTTAAATAAAAGGAAAAACGTATTCACATATACACAATATTGCAATAGCATACCCTCCCCAGGTTGCAAGTACGTCCGTGTTTTATTATCACCATTGTCATTAGTTGCAAGCAATTATTGTTACAGCAGTTTTTCGTCTCGATTGTCGTGCCGGTCAAAGGTGTGCTTTTGTGAAAATTTTATAAATTATAAATATTAAGCACTGGGACATTTTAGTTTTTTTTTTTTAGTCACACCCTTTTTTTGGACGGATAAGGCACAACAAACGGAGATTAAAACCAGAAAGGCACCATTATAAATAGCAACAATATTTTTTTTTTTAATTCAAGATACATTTCTGGATTTTTTAGCCAGAAAAGTTAGTTTAATGTTAGTCACTGGTATAGACGCTACTTACAACGCGAGGTGAGCACACTTTACGAAATAACATGCGTGATATGCCACGTTTACACGGTGATTTATTTTCTTTTTGAAAAAATTAATTTGTAAACGTTGCTCTCACTTTCAAAAAAAAAAAAATTGATCACAACAAAACACTGGTAAAAATTCCAAAACAATGCAAAAATTCATGCAAAAAGTTTCACAAAAATAAAGATATTTTTATTTTGGTATAAAATCTATGTTGTCACTGTGTCAACGAGGCATGGTGTAAATGTAAAGTTTAAGGTGAAAGGATTTGCAATTCTGATTCACATGAGCCTCTATTAAATTCTAAAACTGTGCGCAGTTTAAGTTCTGCATTATCGTAATTAATGGAATTAATTAATTAATCACTTGTCAATTAGTCGTCTAATAATATGTACATCGTCATGGCACGAATTAAGGTATCCTTAGTAATTAAAAAAAAGTCTATAAGTTTCACTGGTGGGTGGTCGTTGCTTTCGGGCTGTATGGGAAAAATACCACATTGGATTTTGAAAATTACTTCAATTGATCGTTATTATTGTAAATTATAAAAAAAATTAGACTATTGGAAAGCTCATTCACGTACGTTTGTTAAGATTAAAATGAGCTGGAATAATTTCGTTCAGAGGCCTAGATTTGGTAATTTTTATTTGAACTTGTTACTACGCGTGGCGTTATGCTGAGATATCAATATAATGTCCCGACCAGTCGTAATTTCAACTCGTATGATTATGAGTGTGAACACAAATGCAATTGTGTATTTTACGCTTTGGACACGATATCGCTACAATGTAAGTACGTATCGATGAGGGGAAATGTTTGTTCTTCTTTAAATAGATTTATAGGAAAAAAATTTTTGAACAAAGAAGTTTTGCGATTTGATTATCAAATTAATAATCAAATAAAACTATCCGATCATAAGAAATAATTGAATCATAAAAAGAAAGGATCTTAATTGAAGGGCAGCAAAACACATTTTTTTATGAACTTTACATTCTGTAAAATCAAATTTGCAATTAAAAAACATGAATATACTTCCAGGCTGATGTATTGCTGAATCGGTATCAAAAAAGTTTGTTCTTTGCAGACAAATCTTTTTGGTATCGATTCAGCAAAGATCAGATTTTACCGAATATTTTTTTGCTCTCCTGTAAAAATTTACCTGCTTTAGAAATTATGGTAGAAATCAATGGTGGCATGTTGTAAAAAAGTTTATATCAGTTTATATGAACGGTTAACTGATTTGGAATTGGGTCGCACAGCAACGGCATTGTGACCCTAAGTAAAGGTATCAGAAATTTTTACGATCTCTTTCGCACGCCATTATCAAAAATTCACTTATAAGAGAGATAAATTTTCAGTTATGATTAATATGTTGAACTTTTCTGACCTTAGGATAACTTCTGAAATTTCTCTCGGTGATAGCAAAATCTAACCGATTTTTGTTCGAGCCTATCGGGAATTTTCGGGAAGACAAAAATGGTTTCGAACAGCTTTTTTGCGAAACATATTCTAGCGGGAAAGGAGGGATATTGAAGTAATTACGGTAATAATGAACTTTTAAGTTCACTTTGTTAAGAGATAAGTTAGAAGAAGGAAGATGTCAACAGCTGTGAGCTCATCGGGGTTACATCTGTTGTTCAGCTCTGTTTTGACATCCGTATAAAAAAAGGGGAAGCGTGATGTGAGATAAAGTGAACCATTATGCTTAGAGATCACGGTCGTTATGTAATAGATCAGAAATGACAAATACTTGATTTTTTTGCTCAATATGTAATTGGAAATCATGATTCCTTTATCTATTATAACATTTATTTAAATTAAACAAATAAATGAATTCTCTTTGAAGCTCCTGGATTAGTCAGAAGAGTTCAGGAGTTGAAATCGTGGAAGGTCAAGATAATGATGATGTCATATTTATGTGACACATAGTAGACCAGATAGGAAAATTACTAAGGGGAAAATTATGTCGCATGCAGATTAAATACCAGAGATCATTTTTATTTCAAAGCAGAATAAACACTTTACATGACTAAAAATGTCTTCGGAATTTATATCGTGGTAAATTAAGAGAAACAAAACTTGTGATTCTGAATTTATTATTAAATTCTTTCTTCGGTTTTCCAATGACTTCAAACTACTTAATATGAGATTAAAGCATTTGTATTGAACGGTGATAATTGGAAAGAATGATAAACAAAGAAGAGTTTTTATTCGTAATTGCTCATTTTGCTACGTAATAATGTTATGCACTGTCTGTCTTTTTTGGAACTTCGATTATCATTGTTTCTGCGCATTTATTAGGTTTTTATTTCACTTTCTTGTCTTATCACTTTGGTTCTGAATTTTAGCAGTTGTTAAAGTTACCCAAAAGCGTTTTCAATCAAGTCTAAAAATCATTCAGTTCATGAAAAAGATACTTTGCAATTTTTGATTTCTACTTTTGTACTTTTGATGTCGAACTACTCTCGATATCAAGGTATGAAGAGCAAAATATCTTTTATGAAAAATTCATTCCTCACACTCTCGAAATTATTCTTTTATGACTTACGGGGTCTTCGAGTTGCCAAGAAGAGAAGGTGTCGTGCCAACATCTTCAGTTGCTTAAATTGTACTGACTGAAACGATAACTTTCTCCTCAGAAATGGATTTGTTTGCACCGACTTTGGCGACCGTTTGTCTACTGGGAAGATTACTTCCGTGCCCAGAGATAAAGTTATCAGCGTCCACGAACGGTTTCCAAATGAACTTGTTTTGCATTACGAAATTGAAAAACAAACAAGATCCCTTCGTTCCGAAGTAACCGAGATTTCTTTTTTACTTCCGGAATTGATTCACTAAAATTCCCTAAGTTGAAAATGCCCGGAAATTCGATTTTAGAATCTCTTTGAAGAAATCAAAGACTGGACTGTCCGGTCTTGAGACCGGACTGTTGACTGAATCTCACCACTGGCAGTGGAGTGGAAGTATTTGAACCCCCCACATTCACAGAGGGAGTGGAGCGGTTGGGAATTTTATTTATCTGCATCTGGTTTCATCGTCTGGGATAAACATCGGAGTCTGACGCAACTCAGTGGCTCATTGAGACAGCTAATATCATTAAAGAATAAAGATAAGGGCTGACTGCATATTTGCTCGGAACACCCCTGTTCTTTTCCATCCAATTCACATCGATTCTTCCCTGAAACCCTAGCCTTCTTTATTCTCTGCTAAATCCAGAGTCACTTCCTACATTTGATATGCCAAGAATGCTAAATTCCAAAAATATGCTTTATGACATGCTTCCGAGGTCGTCAACCTCAGCTAGAAATCGCGGAAACGGTGTTCGGTAGACTGCAATTTATTATCTCTGAATTATGTGTTGATACAAATAAAAATTCTACCCTCATCAATATAGACTCACAGAGAATGACTGTAATCAGTGTGAACTGATGGATTATACTTTTCAACTGGTTGTTTTGTTACAGGTTTGAGGAAATTATCATCAGCTCGACACTTCAGAAGAAGGAACAATCTGTCAATCTACAATGCGAATGCTTTCAAATGTAAGGAGCAAGCTGCTAGAATACAAGATACTGATGAGTCGGAATCCTGCATTTTAATGATAATCCTGAAGATGTTTAAAGTTCTCTTCAGAAGAAGAGATAAAAATTTAAAGAACAAGGTTGCACAATTGATAAGAATGCGTTTGCAAACAAGCTGTGGATTTGAGGCATTGTAACTTGAAGGACACGATCTCAGAAGATCCGATAAGCCTATTCGGAAGAAAAATTAATTCAGATCGCCTTGAGATGATGGAAAGAATAGGACAATACGTCATGCTCTTATCATAGAATAGTGATGCATAAGTTCATGAAGATTAGCCAGGAAAAAAGACGCTCATGTACAAAGCAACGTTCAGATTAGAGACGTGGGGAGGTAAAGAAGCGACTCCTTATCATTTAACCTTGTTGGAAGCCGCGCTTCGCTGGGGTTGCCCGTTTCCTTCATCGTAAAAACCTACAATGCGAAAAACACTCGACACTTGTATAGGGAGACCCCTTTATCAATCCAGAATTAAATGCGGGGTCTGTCTTCCCGGCTGCAGCTGCGAGATCGTGAGCTAACGTCAGATAGCGCAAACGTGACCACTATCGGCATAAAAGTATTTGTAAAAACATCCATAAATATTTATTGATTTATTTATTGATTTATGAAACTGTCAACCCTGGCCGAAACTTGTACATCTTGATAGTGCCAAATCTGTTGTTTGTTGGAAATCTCTAAAGGGTTTATAGGAAAGACAGATTGTATCTGGTTCCGTGACGGATCTAACTATGAAAACTTTTAGTTTTTTTCACTAACTACCAAATTTCTGTATCATTTCCTGAATACTGAAGGGCTTTCACAGGTTCAAGGTCCAATGCTCTGGGTCTAGGACTAGTCGGAATTGTAGGAACAGGACAGGTAATTAGGTTTACTTCGAAATCCGCATTCTGGTCAATCTGTGGTTCGGGACTCGAAACCGTGTCAGGATAATTTATCCTCTCTTTCAGAAGCTCCTCCTGCAATTCTTCAGAAGGAGTTCTGATCATCTTTGAAGATTTGTCGGAATGGTTGGCAAACTTTTTGATAAACATTATAGGACTGTTTGCCATTCGGTAGCTTTCACTTCGCTTTACTTTGCGATCAACTTTCGTCTCTGATTTGTCTTTTGAATTGATGCTATCCGAATTTATGGAATCAGAATTGATGAAGCTGGAATGTACAGAGCTGGAAGTGAGAGAGTCAGAATTTTCTACAAGTGAATTATCGTTATTTGAAGTGGACGCGTTTTCTTCTATCTTACCTATACCATTCACAATAGTTCCATTTTCTTTATCATGAGAAGGTCTCAGGGTTTTTGTAAAGAAGTCAGGAGTGTCTAAATCCGATACTAGAAGCTTCCTACATAATTTGGGAGTAGTACCACTTGGTTGTAGGTTTTGGAGACGCAATGATTTTTCATAATTGAGCCGCGAGTTGGGATTAAGAACTTTTCGTTGATTTCTAGAGACTGGGGTGTCTGTGACTAGCGATGAGACTTGATCGATTTCGCTTTCGGACTGAATTTTAGACTCTTCCGGCGGATGGTTTTCATCCCTGGTTATTTTTGATATAGTATCTCGAGAATTATTGAGAGAAGTTTTTTGTTTGTTATCCTTTAGAGGTTTGGTATAGATTTTAGTGGGTGTTAGGGTTCGCGTTTTGGGATTTCCAGGGCGATAGGTTCCCCTACCCGAAAGCAACTGACCTCGCGTTCTGTTTACATTAGTCGAAGGTCGGTGATGGTCGGCGGATGATCGAGTGCCCTCTAATCTACCTTTTCCAGTGCAATCATCATGATCAGTGCTCGGATCAGAGGGCGTCTTACCTTCGTCGCCTTGAACGTTGACGTAAGCGCCGCGAAGTTGTTTATGGGGACTGGTAGGGCAGGTGGGACTGACAACAGTTGATGGAGTTCTAATGTAATCTGGACTCGCTGCTCTATCTGGGCTCTTTGCAGCTCTGATTATGACTTTCCCCAGTTGGGGAGATGTTGGTGGTGAGGACTTGGTCTTCCCACCAACGGAATCAGTTGTCCTGTTGACGGCTCTCACATTAACATGAGCTCGATGAAGCAATGGAGAAGGACTTGGCGAAACCCCTTCCTTGACAAAAGGACCTGAAACCGATATGAATTCGAATTAGTTTCTCATGATGATTTGTATCATAAAACAAATGTCTCCCAAAAGAAAACCAACCTGGGTTGAATGTCGTATGTGCTCCTTTCCTCCTCCTTAAACTATCTGACGAGTAAACAACCTTCCCGTCCGAATCTAGCGTTACTCTCGCACCCTGTCTCTTCCTCTCCAAAGAAGAATCCGGCTTCTTTGGCAATTCACTCAAGCTAACATACTCCGCATCCTTCTTGAAGAGATCAGCATTCGCGTAAGTTACGGGAGTACGAATCGTCAGAGTGGAATCCGGATGTTTATCATTATTGTTCCTCACGTCGGCTATGGTAACATAGTCGCCAGAGTCTGGGTTGACGAGTTCCTGAATGTTCACTTTTTGTTGATGCTTCTTGCCCGTCAGAGGCAGCACACCACGAAGTTTTCCAAGAACTCCACTAAGGGGACTGACTTTTGTAGAAGCTGATGATTGCACTGGTGCCTTTTGTTCCGGTGATGGTAAAACGGTCTGAACAGTCGCGTAGAGATTCTTATCCTGACCATTGATTACCTCCATTTTGGAAGTTCCAACTGTCGCAGACATTAAGACTGAACCGGGACTCTCGTTGTTTCCCTGTTTATTCTTATCCCTGTCCTTTGCATGTTCGTCGTCTGATCCTGGAGGGGTGATGACACACATGGATGGAATTCTACTCGTATTGATTGCGGTTTTAGAGCGAATCCTTTCGATGCGGTCACATCCTTCCAGGTCGCTCGATTCCGAATATTCGAATTCCGAATATGATCTTCCTGTGCAAGCCGGACTCGATGCAGATTCAACTGGGGATGAAGAGGTGTTGTGACCACTGTCTGGAGATTCACCACCTGGCTTGTTTTGACCATGAACCTGTAATGATTTCAGTGAATTAGAAAAAGGAAATGAGGTGAAATATACTGGATGAAAGTTTGAAGAAATCCTACCATTGCAACAACCGTTAAGCTAGATTTTCTTTCCGGTGGTGGAGGGGCTAAGAGAGCAGTACAGACTGTTCCCGCTGAACTTGTAGTCGTCGAAGTCGATCCTCTTCCAAACAATTCGTACTCGTTTTCAACGACTGGAGATGTTGGATCTGAATCAAGGTTACAAGACCTAACAAGAGGACTCTGTGGAAGTATTTCTTCTTCCCTCAAAGTCTTCAAACCCGAATCCATGTGGAAGGAGGTGTAATATCCTTCTGTATCACAAGAATACACAGAAGAGTTTTCCCCGTCATCTGAAAACGGAACCGGTCCGATATCGTGAATGATATCTGGGGTCAAGGTGCCTTCAGAGGTGACTGAAGATGAAGCTGATGTATCTCGTCCCTTGAACCTACGAACATGGCACAAGGATGTTGATGACGTGCCAATGGAAGCTGTCGTTGTCGATCTGAAATATTTATTCTTTCATAAGCTTCATTGCAAATATCGAAACTATTGAGCAAACAATATCCCAGTTCAAAAACATAAAAGGATTTCGTAAAGAATGTTAAACGTAAAGTGGCAAAATAATCTTGACGAGGATCTTCCTGAAGAGAATGAAAGTTGTTTTGATTTCAGAGGGGAATTCAAGTTTTGAAAGGATTAATATTGATTTTTGATACCTAGGTTGGTGCGTCGTGGTAGTCGTTTCGCTTCCAATACTGGCCCTTCCACTTTCGGATGAGGCGCTCCAGTTTCCGGAACTGGAATGAGGAGCGTCGTCTCTGCCGCTTCCTTTTCTTCTTTCTCTCCTTTGTGCAGCACTTTCTCTCAACTTAACACTCAGCTGTTTGTCCGAGCAAGGTACGGAGACTGGAATACTGGAAGTGCTTTTACCACTGGAACTGGATGAACTAGGTTTTCTTTCATGGGACTTGTCCTTTCTTCGTCTGATCGTCACGGTTTCGTAGATATTAGTCTCTTCCGGTAAGAACGTTTGGCCTTCGGCCGTCCTGTCGGGACTCAATGAGCCAGCATCGGCTTCCGGTTGTTGGAGCTGTTGCGCGCTCTGACTGTTCTTGGGGCTGATAAGCTTCAGTCTTGAAATTCCCCATGCCTTCAGCGTATTGAAGTGTGATTTCTTCTCTAAGGGCGAATGCTTTTTTGAAGATCCCAAGATATCGGTACTCGCAGATCGGTGCGCTCTTGATGGTCCTGCTATGTCCTCAGGTTCATCCACCGTCGTTTCCCTGAAAGATGATTGATTGTTAGATTAAATTCTGTACCAATTTTGACTCAAAGTAGACATAACCAAAAGATTTGAACCTAACTTCACTGGAAGCTTGCTAGACAAAATTAACATGGTTCGATAAACCAGGAGGAATGGATGGATTTTATCGAGCGTGACGGATTATATGATTCCTTTATGCTAGCCAATACCGCCGAGACTTGCGCGAGATTATCGAAGCGACTTCAAAACGGGAATAATAAATCGTTGGTAGCACAGAATCTTAAGTGGCGAACTTCTACTCTTTGAAGCCTAGTTATTGTGACTCGAAGCGCTTTGATTTAGAGACTACATAAATATTGTTCTTAGACTACATCAATGTCAGAAAAATAATGCAGCAACTTCATGGTTCATGCTGCCTTATATAAAATAATAGCCACCAGGAACTTGTAACAACCAGAATTTGTAATGTGAGAAAAGCAAGAAGATCTAGATTTCAAATCTAGATAGTAGATGTAGTAGATAGCATACAATAAATAGTAGATTACTAGATAGTAAACAGATACTAGACAGTAGATTTGATACCAAGTGTGCAAATTATACTGACCCTTCTATAGCTTGACGAATTTCTTTCTGATCAGTTCCAGCGATCGTGTTTCGTCTCTTCCCTCTAGGCCTCCTGGGACGCGACCTTCTTTTCACGGCTGTCTCTTGTGTTTCAGGTCCAGATAGCAAGGATCGTCTTCGCATTGACATCCGATAGAATCCCCTTCCACTCACATCCACAGCTACTATCTCTGCTGGGAACCTGCAAATGAGTGATTCCGAATTTTAATTTTATTTGTTGACTAATTATAAAAATATTTTATCATCTGAATCTAAAATCAATCATGATTGAATCTGCCCGTCGGTATCAAAGTAGAAATATTTATCCTCCTTCATGAATATAGTCTATTTTTGTTCTGAATAAGCTAACAGTTAAGAATGTAAGCTTTCAGTCATAAGTGGAACGGCACTAAAAAATATTTTCTCTCCACTCGTGGCAAGTAAATGTAGACAACACTAGAGCCAAAGAAACTTGAGCCAGCACCTATTGACTTTCGTTAGGTTTAGACTGCAGAGTAGAGGATATTCAACTTGAAGTGTAAAGTTGGTGCATAAGTAAGGATCCCAGATATGGTAATGTCAAGTATCCTACTCACTTGAGTGCTACAGCCTGAACCTGTTCCTCGGGACTAGGAAGCTTGTGATCAACAGCACTGTCATCGGTCGTATCTCCCAAGATCCTGGACATGCAGTCCGGTGGTACCGTCACATCCCCAAGTGCCTCAGTTGATGTCCATCTTCGCAGATCCTCGATAGCGGCGGGCTGCAATGAATATTAAAATTAGAAATCTATAATCAAATTGGAAAAGTAGTTAAAGAGTCTTGAAAAAAATTGCTTTAGAGATGGCGTTCATTAATTAGGGTCTGTTCAAAAACTACGACAAGCTATTTTGAAAAATTGTTTCCATCCCTCCCCTTCTTCAGAGATCATCACACAAAGCTTGAACCCCCGGGGTGAAGTTACAAATACAATAAGGGAAGAAGCCTGGATTTTTGAAAGTTAGGACAGGCAGTGGATGAAAGGATGATGAGGAAAGAGATAAAGTTTTGAAGACTGTAATTATGGATGGAAAGATATTGTTTATGGATGAAATACGGAAGGGATAGGCAAAGAATTTTAACAAGAAGAAATACGTTTTTTAGAGGAAGTCAGGAGAATTGCCTTAAAGATGAGGAAGCAGAGTACAAAGTGGATGATTGAGAGAGGACCATCAGGATGGGAAATTTTTGGTGAGATCGATTGAACAAGGAGGATGATAATTAATGAAAACCTATCAATTGATGATGAGAGGTTTGAAGTTAGAAGAAGGTGTGATGTCCCAGTGAGGATTTTAGTTTTCGGAACTGGGAAACGAAATCTCTGGTTATTTTCTCAATCTCGTTAGGTGTTGGGTTGCCTTTTACTGGAGTGGAAAAAGTTCTACACCTCGTTTGGTTTTTATGACGAGACGTTGCGTAGGTGTTCTCATTGTCGAATGTCATCGCGCGACAAACTGGATCTCATGCACGGAACAGATTACGTTACCGACTGGTTTCTCTTTACTTGGACTACCTTCCACACAAGAACTTTCAGCAGATTATCTCTCACTAGATGAGAGGAATTTTTTTTTATTTCCAATCCTTTTCCTGAGCTTTTGGAAAACAATTTTGTATTTCTTCTCTGAATGCCTGACTGAAACTTTGTCAAAATCCTACATCCAGACGAACCTACTGACTTCAGTTTGGGAATTTAAAAAAATTGTTTTACCTGAAGATATATTGCATAACCCCCCAGAGAGAAGTAATAAAAATCCAGCGAAAAAATAAGAGTGGAAGAAAAAAATGCATATCCAACGACCTTTAGAAAGCTCGTGAACTGAGGCCTGAGAGAGCCGGTTTATTAGGACCATAAAAATAATCTTTATAGACGAAACACTGCAGCTCCTCAAAGTCTTATGGTTCGAATAGCAATTAATTTAATTGCGGATGCACTTAATAGCTGCATCGTTTCAAGAGGCCAACGGGCATTTAAGATAGCAAATATTGCTGTGGTCAGCTTTGAATTTTCATATAAATTATTCACACCCCTTTTCTTTAAGGGGCCGTTCAAAAACAACGTCCTAGACCCAAAATGCTCTCAAAAGAGGGGAAATAGGGTAGTTTTTCGCGAAAATAGGGGAAGAGCAGGTTTAAAAATTCTTTTAAATAAAATTACTTGAATGTTCAAACAAAAAAGATTAATTTTTTACCACAAGAGATGAATTTCCAACGAAAAAGTTGAGTTTTTAGAGCCTAAAAATCGAATGTTTCAGAAAAGAGTTGATTCTTAAATGTGATTCTTTAAACAAATAGGTGAATTTTCAACAAACGAACAAATTGATTTAAGACCAAACAGTTGTATTCACAAACAAATATTTGAACATTTGAATCCACCTACAAATATGAATTTTCAACCAAATTGTGGAATAAAAAAAATATTAAACTTGAAACGAATTTTCAATAAAATAGTTGAATTTTCAGAGGAATAGTTAAACTTTTAACGAAAAAAATTAATTATCAAACAAACAAATGCACTTACAAACAAATAGTTAACCTTTCAAGGGAAAGGAACGAATTTTTAACAAAATAGTTAAATTTTCTACCGAAAGAGATGAATTTCCAACCAAGAAAGATTTTTGTTTCAGAATGAGTAAAAATGCCAACAAAATTGTAAAATTTTCAAGCCAAAAAGGCGAATTTTCCACAAAACAGTTGATTTTTCTACTAGTAACTGCGAATTTTCAACCAAAAAGTTATTTTTTAATCTAAAAGTTGAATTTTCAACCTGGAAGTATGAATTTTCAACAAAAAAGTAAATTTTCGAGTGAATTTTCAACCAAGAAAGATTTTTGATTCAAGAGAAAAAAAATTTCAAACAAATTGCTAAATTCTCAAGCCAAAAAGGCGAATTCCCTATTAAACAGTTGAGTTTTCCACTCGATGAATTTTCAACCAGGAAGTGGAAATCTTCAACAAAAAAAATCTTCAACGAAAAATGGAATAGTTCAATTTGCAGTTCAAAAAACTTATTTTCAGCACAGAAAAAAAAACGAATTTTTAACAAAATACACACATTTTTAACCAAATAATTGAAATTTCAACTAAAAACGATGAATTTTAAGGTTTAGGATTAAACTATTTTGTAGAAAATCAAATATTTGTTGAGAATTCATGTATTTCATTAAAAATTCAAAGTTTTCAAAAACATCTTTTATTGGTCCTAGGAAATTGTAAATCTTTTTTATGCAGAAATAGAATACTAAAATTTTTAGGTCAAAAAAATTAATTTCAACAAAAAACCAAGAAATTGAATTTTAAAGTAAAAACGATCAATTTCAACATAAAAGTAAATCGTTAAATTTGCAGTTCAAAAAATTGATTTTCAATAGAATACATAAATTTTCAACAAAATATTGATTTTTTAATGAAATTCAACGTTTTCTGAAACATGTTTTGTTGGTCCTAGGAAGTTAGAAATCCTCTTAATCCAAAAATAGAATTTTCAACTCGAAAAACTTAAATCTGAATGAAGGATTTACTAGTTGAATTTTCAACTAATTAATTTTCAAACAAAATTGGAATATCTAAATTTTCAGTTAAAAAAATAAATTTTCAACAACAAAAAAAGCGAATTTTTAAATAAATAGTGAAATATTGCACTTGTAAATCGAAGGAGTGTTCAACAAAAATGGTTCAACTGCCAACCAAGAAGTTTATTTAAAAAAAAAATGAATCCTCGAAGAAAAATGTAATATTTAAATTTTCAACTAAAAATGATCTACGTTAAGGTTGCATAATGAACTATTTTGTACAAAATCAACTATTTATTGAAAATTCATAAAAAATTTTTAAAATGCAACGTTTTCTAAAACATTTTTTGTCTAGGAAGTTGTAAATCATTTTTATCTGGAAATAGAATACTTAAATTTTCAGCAAAAAAAATTAATTTCGAAGAAAAAACAAAAACAAATTTTTAACGAAATAGTACTTAATTCTGAATGAAAAATTACTAGTTGAATGTTCAACTAGACGATAAATTTCAAACCAAAAATTGAAAACCTAAATTTTCAGTTAAAAAAAATTAATTCTCATCCAAAAACAAAACAAATTTTCAATTAATTAGTAAAATATTATGCTTGTAGATAAAAGGAATGTTTTACAAAATAGTTCGACTTTCAACCAAGTAGTTGAATTTTCAACAACAAAAAATCATTCCTCAAAGAAAAATTTTTTGGTTGAATTTTCAATTAAAAACGATCAATTTTCAACCAAAAATGGATTAATTAAATCTTTAGTTCAGAAAATTAATAGTTTTTGAACGGTCTCTCATTAGATTTATTTTTTCAATTTAAAATAAAACTTCTAAATATTTGTGAGATCACTATTTTCAAACGGTTTCCCAACTTTAATTTTTGATGTCTGAGCAATCAAGGTTCCGAAAACGATAACTCATGTATTGTGAAGGATAAAACGACTTCGTTGTTTCAGGTCACTATTGCAGCACCTAAATGACGATAATCCGACCGCGTGATTGTGGTACCATTAAATTTCGTGCAGAATAAAAGCGCCTTTTTATTGCCCGCATAATTTATGACCCTGAACCACTTTCGCGTTTTCCAGACTCTACAACGTAACATTATTGGTTAAAAATTGATACTTTTTTAGTTGAAAATTCAATTATTTGAGTGAAAATTCAGATATTTTGTAGAAAAATGTTTTTGATTCGAAAATTCAACTCTTTTAGTTGAAAATTTAACGATTTAGTTGAAAGTTGGTCAACTATGAAAAACATTTATTTTATTGGTTGAAGATTTTAATATTTAGTTGAAGATTCGTTTTTCCCTGGTTCAAAATTATTTTTTTTTATAGTAAATTTTGATTTTCCATTATTGGTTGGAAGTTGATAGTTTTTCATTATGAATTCAACAATTTAGTTGAAAATTGAAGTATTTTGTTTTAAATTTCTCTTTTTTGGTAAGAAAAATAATCTTCTTGATTAAAAATACAACTGCTTGGTTGAAAGTTGAACTACTTGCCTCAAAATCCAATCTATTAGTTGAAGAACAATCTCTTTGTTTAAAAATTTAAATCTTTTGTTGATACTTTTTTTTCCAAAATCCATCTTTTTGGGTTGAAAATTCTATTACTTTCGTTAAAAATCCATTATTTGGTTTAAAATTGACTTTTTAGTGAAAAATCATCTTTTTGATTTCAAATTTAACTGTTTACTTAAAAGTTGAACTACTTTCTTAAAAATTAATTTTACAATTTTAGAATTCAATTATTTTGCTGAAAATTCATTTGCTTTTTGGTTGAAAATTAATTTTTTCACTTCAAATTTAACTATACCATTTTTAGTTGAAAATTGATCGCTGTAATTAAGAATTCAATTATTTGGTTGAAAATTGATGTATTTTGTTGTAAATTCGTATTTTTGGTAGAAAATTAATCTTCTTGATTGAAAATTCAACCACTCCGTTGAAAGTTGAACTACTTTGTTAAAAATTCATTTTATTAGTTGAAGATTCATCTCTTTGGTTGAAAACTCGTTCTTTTTGTTGTTAAAAATCAATTTTTTTAACTGAAATTTTAAGATTCCATTTCTGGTTGAAAATTGATCGATTTTAGTTTAGAGATCAATTTTTGTGTTGGAAATTGAACTGTTTTGTAGAAAATTCTTTTTGGCTTGAAAATTCAACTGTTTGGTTGAAAATTCTATTATTTTGATAGAAAATTCAACTATTTGGTTGAAAAATATCTTTTTGGTTGAAAATTCAACCACTTGAATGAAAGTTAGACTACTTTGTTAAAAAATCATTTGATTGATTTAGAATTGAACTATTTTGTTGAAAATTCGTTTGGTTTCTACTTGAAAATCCAATTTTTTAACTCAAAATTTAACCATGCCATTTTTTGTTATACATGAAATTTTTATTGAAAATTCATAATTTTTTTTTTTAAATTCCACTGCTTTGTAGTAAGTTTGCCTTTTTGAATTAAAATTCAACTGTTTCATTAAGAACACATATTTTCGGGTAGAAGATTCAACTGCTTTGTAGAGAGTTCTTCTTTTTGTCTTGAGAATTTAACACTTTTGTTGAATTTTTTTATCTTTTGAATGGAAAATCTTTTTTTGGTTGAAAATTAATTTCTTTTGTTACAAATTTCATTTATTTTTTGTTAAAATTGCAACTGCTTAGTTGAAAGTTAATCACCTTTGTTTGAGGATTCAACTCTTCTTTTAAAAATTTGTCTCTTTTGGTTAATGTTTAATCATTTGACTTTTTTGTTAAAAATTCAACCGTTTTGCAGTAAATTCGTCTTCTTTAATCGTAAGTTCGCCCTTTGGTGTTTTAATTTTATCTTAAGTGGGTTAAAGTTAAATTTTTTATTGAAAATTTAACCTGGCGTCTGACAAAATCAATTTTTTGGTTTGAAAATTTAACTATTCGGTTAGAAATGCAACTTTTTTTGTTTGAAAATATGACCATTTAGTTGAAAATTCATCTTTCTTGGTTTAAATTTTGCTTTGTTGTTGAAAATTCAACTGTCTTTTAAAAAATCCATTTTTTGTTTTAAAAATTCAGCTATTCGGTTGGGAATGCAGTTATTTGTGTTTTAAGATTCTTGTTTGAAAATTCGACCATTTCCTGAAACATTCAACTTTTTAACATTAAAAATTATTTCTTTTGTTGGAAACTCATCTCTTGCAGCAGAAAATTCTTATTTTTTGGTTTGAAAATTAAACTATTTGTTGAAAATTAATCTGTTTTGGTTGAGGATTTAACTATATTGTTGAAAATCCTTTTCTGTTCGAAATTTCAACATTTTGCTTGAAATTTAATATTTTGTGATTGAAAATTTAAATACTCGGTTGAATGTTAAACTACTTTGCTAAATAATAATTTCTTGATCAAATCCTTTTCTGATCCTTCTTAGTTAAAAATTCAACTATTTGGTTCAAAATTCATGTATTTTATCGAAAATTCGTCTTTTTTGGTTGAATTAAACTGTTTTTTATTAAAAATAAAAATATTTTTTAGCTAAAATATCAGCTATTACATTTTCGGTTAAGGATTCATCTTTTTCTGGTTGAAAATTCAACTATACTCATTTCAGGGTCTGATTATTTTTCAGAAATTCATCTTTTTTTATTGAATATTTATATCTGGTTGAAAATGAAACTATTTTATCGAAAATTAATTGTATTGGTTAAAAAATCTCCATTTCAGTTTAAAATTCATTTCTCTGTTTGAAGAATGAAATATTTTGTTGAGGGTGCGTCTTTTTTGGTTGAAACTTGATCTTTTTTAGTTGAAAATTCATCACTTTGTTTGAAAAATCAACTGTGTACAATAATTGTATTCATCCCATATTTTCCTGAAAAATCACCATATTCCCCTATTTGCAGAAAATTATGGTCTGTGAAGTATGGTATTGGAAAAGGCTGCAATTAATTCAGCAATGAAATTCAAATCGACTAATTTAATGAACTGGCTTTGGCATACATTGTGTGGATTTGAAATATGAGCTTGTCGCATTTAATTGCAGGTTTCTGCCGATTAGAGTCTATCCAATTATTATATCGCTCGGGGAATTTATTGCTCGGCCATTTGAAGTTGATCGCCACATTGTGATAGTGCGGCGCGGATTTATGTTGCCCTTCAAATCGGTGTATACAACATTCTTGGCTTGTACGCGTGTTTGTAAAATGTACAATGTACATGTGTGATTGTACGCGGCGGATTTCCTATTGGGGGTTTAGTCGGTACAAGTTGGTTCCTTCGGGGTCCATTAGCGCCAGCACGCCGCGTCGCGACGCGACGTGTCGGCAGGTATAACGAACGCAGAATGAGAAGGAACGGGGAAAACGTACAGTCGTACAGTCGTACAACGAAGCAGGATCATCCCGCCACAGGAGTTCCCTTTTGCTAAGATACCTACGTAACCTGCCGGCGACCTGCACGGCCTTGTCGAATACGCAAAGTACAGGGTGTCTCGAAAATACGAATCTTCTACTTGTACTAGAGAGTACGAATCTTCTATTTATATTATTTATACTATAGAATACCAATCTTCCATTTATACTATGCAATACCAATCTTCCAGTTATACTATAGAATACGAATCTTCTATTTATACTACAGAATACGAAACCTCTATTTATAGAATTTGCACGATAGAATACCAATCTTCTATTTATATAATATAATACCAATTTTCTATTTATACTATGGAATACCAATCTTCCATTTGTACTATGCAATACCAATCTTCCAGTTATACTATAGAATATAAATCTTCTATTTATAGTATTTGTAATATAGAATACCAATCTTCTATTTATACAATAGAATACCAATTTTCTATTTATACTATAGAATACCAATCTTCCATTTATACTATGGAATACCAATCTTCCAGTTATACTATAGAATACGAATCTTCTATTTGTACTACAGAATACGAAACCTCTCTTTACAGAATTTGCACGATAGAATACCAATCTTCTATTTATATAATATAATACCAATTTTCTATTTATACTATGGAATACCAATCTTCCATTTATACTATGCAATACCAATCTTCCAGTTATACTATAGAATACGAATCTTCTATTTATACTATAGAATACGAAACCCGTATTCATGGAATTTATACTACAGAATACCAATCTTCTATTTATACAATAGAATACGAATTTTCTATTTATACTATAGATTGAGAATACTAGTCTTCTATATATACTACAGAATAAAAAACCTCCATTTATAGAATTTGTACCATAGAATACCAATCTGATATCCATTTATACTATGCAATACCACTCTTCCAGTTATACTATAGAATACGAATCTTCCATTCATACTGTAGAACACGAATCTTCTATTTTGTACTATAGAATACTAATCTTCCATTTATATTATAGAATACCAATCTTCCATTTATACAATAAAACACAAATCTTCTATTTTGTACTATAGAATACGAATCTTCCATTTATACTATAGAACACGAATCTTCTATTTTGTACTATAGAATACGAATCTTCTATTTTCTACTATAGAATACGAATCTTCTATTTTGCACTATAGAATAGCAATCTTCCATTTATACTATAGAACACGAATCTTTGATTGTGTACTATAGAATACAAAT
>CAKNXH010085959.1:0-14182 GCA_932178445.1 Andricus quercusramuli | reverse complement strand
TGTTTTGACTGACAATATGATATATGATCACGACGCTATTTGCTCATTTTATGATTTACTTATATAAATATTATATAAATAAATTATTAAAAAATACTTTGGGCATCTATCGGCACAGGAAAAGTTTTTTTCAATCTATCCTCAATTATATTGCCAGTAATTTTCAGTTGTTCGTTTATAAAATTAACAAAGAATAATGAACAAAAAATGTTCACCACGCAACAATAATTAGGATGAAAATTATTTCTTTCTCCCTTTAAAAATTTATCCTGAACATTTGCTCATAAAATAGACAAATAATATCAGATGGCGTGCATTGAATTCAAGGGATACTAAGGGGAACATAAGGGGCTAACCCAAGAAATTTTCAATTTTTACTTCTTGACTTCTTATATTGTCCGACATGTCCTACGTATCGTGATTTTTTGGGAAAATGAAAAAATTTAATTATACTATTTTTAATAAAATAAGAAAGTTCCTAAAGGGGAAATCCCAAGGAGTACTCGGGGAATATAAGGGGCTAACCCTGTACAGAGTCTTATGGAGATTCATATTTTTTATTAGTCCCGTGAGGTTTTAAGGAAAGAATACTAGTCTGTGGTGTTATCAGTCGGTTCTAAAGATAGGTATGGACACTGAGAACACGTTCTTGCATTTATTTCACACTCAAAACTACATACGTGCGCCGGCTGTTCGTCAACAAGTGACGTGCGTAAGTATTCCTCGTTTTTTTTTTTCGTTTGTATATAATTAATTATTGAAAATATCCCAGAATTTCACTCATATAATTATTACAAAGAGTTCCCGAAGCAGCGTAAAAAAATGATTCCCCTAAGTCGATTTTTCGCGACGAAAAATGAAAATTAGTGTCAAGCGTCGTCGGAGCCGTCAATAACCATACATTTTTAAAAATTTGTATCGAAAATCACTGTGTCTGTCATTGTGGGTGGATAGTGTGAACAGGCGACTGCATCAAAAACTTAATATCTCCGAATGTTGAAGAGTGTCCATCAAATTTTTTGTTGTTGACGAAGAACAATATTTTGGATAGCCCTATAGGGCATTGGCAAAAGAGAGAAAGGAAGAAGTCTTGAGAACCATAATACATCGAGGTTTTAATATTTTAGTTTAATTCTGATCCGACTCCTAATTTCAAATACACGTCCATTAGTTTCTAATTTTTTATTGAAATAATGATACATAGTCTGCAGTGAATCGTAATTTGCAACAACTTCCATAAAAAGATGTGGGAAAATATGGTTATGTAAGCCTAGCTTTGTCTGCGGTCATCACAATTGACTGTTGATAATACAATATCTTCTCGGGTTGGCACAAGCACAAATCTACCATCTGCGACTTGCAATTGGATTCTTTTATCGACTGGAAAAACTTTCATTCGAAATTCGAATTTCCGGTTCTGATTTGTCTGAGTAATAAGCCGAAGATATCCAAGTTGTCCGAATGCATGCCCGAGTACTTTAATACGAGGAGGCCTGTCAGGCGGAGACCTGGGCCTAAAACGAAGAGGAGGGACCTCAGTAGTAGAAGACCAGTCAGGTGAATGTTATCAGCCAGAAGAAGAACCAATATTACGTTCGTTCTTACGAATCCCGTTGGACTGTAGTGAGTCGTAATTTGAATCAGCTCTAATAAAAGAATGTGAAAAAATTATGTGTTTTTTGCCTACTGGACAATCCCTAACTTCGTCTGGGGTCATATCGACAACTGCCTCGCTTATAATGTTTATTTTAACTCTCGTATGAGCACCATTCATTCTATATATTCCATGAAGAACCCCACTATAATCCAATATTGCGAAAGCATCACCATTGGATGTTGATAATACAATGTGTTCTTCGGGTAGCACGGGCACATAACCATTGTATTTTACTCGCAATTGAATGAATTTATTGGCCGGAAAAACGTATCTTCGAAATTCAAATCGCTGGTTCTGATTTGTGCGGGGAATGAGCCGAATATGTCCAAGTTGAGCAAGTGGATATCCAAGTATATCAACAAAAGTAGGCTTGCCAGGAGGCGACATAGACCTGGCAGGAGAAGGCGGCTCCTCACGAGAAGTGCGGTCAGGGGAATGTTGTCTGCCAGAAGAAGAACCAATATTACTTTTGTTCTCGGAAATTCCGTCGGGCTTTAGTGAATCCTGATGTGCAACAACTTTATTAAAAGTCTGTGGGAAGATTGGGTGATTTCTGCCTAATGGACAATCCCTAACTTCATCTGGGGTCATGTCGTCAACTACACCGCTTGTAATGTTTATTTTTGCCCTAGTATGAGCACGATTTCTTCTATATATCCCTTGAAGAATCCCACTTTTATTTAATATTGCAAAAACGTCACCATTGGATGTTGATACTACAATGTGTTCTCGGGTTGGCACGGGCATAAAGCTATTCGTGTTTGCTCGCAATTTAATTAATGCATAGGCAGGAAAAACGTATCTTCGAAATTCGAACTGCTGGGTCGGATTTGTCTTGGGAATAAGCCGAACATATCCAAGTTGTCCTACTTCAAATCCAAGTAATTGATCAGGAGAAAGCCTGTCAGAAGGAGACTTGGATCTGGCACGCAGAGAAGGCTCCTCGGGAAAATTCAGTTCAGGTGAATGCTGTCTCGCAGAAGAAGAAACATAATTACGTTTGCTATTAGGGTTCCCGTCGGACTGTGAACTTAATTCTGCAAGAAGAAATTGAGGATTCATTTTTTTTAAACAAATCTACTGATGATTCAATCGAAATCTTGCGAAATAATCTGGAAATGAAATAACTTAACCCAACAGTTCCGAATATATCCAATTCTCATTCACATACTTTTTCACTTATTTTTTACTGTCAAAGAACACTTTCCAAACAATCATTCAAAATATATAGAATATGTAATTGAATTTCACTTATTTCATGCAGGTGTCTATACTTTTTTTTCATTAAAGTCAAAAATACTTCAAAATCATTAGAAAAAAGTATTCTATAAAGAGAAGTTGAGTACCCGAACTTTCAGGTTGAAAATGGTCGAGGCTCACACTGCTCGAATTTTACTTAATTCATTTTTTTATTTTTATTTTTGTAATTTATCCTGAATTCCTTTAAATTAACATATACAGTAGGGTAACAGAATTATTTATGAATCTGATCATGCCCACTATCCCAAGTTGTAATTTCTTAGTCAACAAATTTAAAAAAATAATTCGGATCTGATTAAGAGGTCCCCTGTGGGAGTTTTTTCTTTTTTCATTAATTGTTTGTTGTTTTTTTCTAAATGTATTGAAAATGCATGAATTAAATTTATATACATATAAAATTATGTCCTTTTACATTAGCATAATTGTGAATAATTTTATTAAAATTTTTTGAACATTTTTCAAGGAGAATAATAATTTTTTCTTTTATTTGAAAATTCGACTATTTGGTAGAAAAACTTTCTTTGTAGGTTATCAACTTAAATATTTGCTTGAGGATTTAACTTCTTTATTAAAAAGTATTTTTTTGCAAAAATTTTACTGTTATCTTGAACATTCGTCTTTTTGAATTAAAATTTAACTATTTCTTGAAAAAATTAACTATTTTATTGGAGAATTCTTTGCTTTGATTCAACTCATCTTTCATATGTTGGTTGAAAACTAATTATTTTGTTTTCTCAGGTGCTACTGTATGATTGAAAATTAATATTTTTTTGGTTAAAAATTTTTTTTCTCTATATTAACCGTTTAAAGTTGATCATTCAACTATATTCTAATAAATTCGCCTGTGTATTTTAAACATTGAATGATTTGGTTGAAAATGCCATTATTATGTCACATAAAAATCAATAAAAATTATAGATATAGTGTTATATTCACCAATAGAATTAAGGATGATCGTCAAAGTGAAAACGAAAGCAGAGACCACCCTCATTTTCTCGAAGAAGAGGAAAAACTGATTAATGCTTGAGTGAATAATTTGAGTAACACCTGTAAGTAATGAATTTTCCGTTGCGTCATTACAGTACAAATATATACATAAGTAGTCGTTATCTCACATTCATGTGAAATAACGATATTATAGGCGTCAAGATTGTCCTTTTGAGATAATTGTATTATCTTACATTTTTCATTACCAGCATTATAATTATTACATTCTCATCTAAATATTTTCATAAGATGCACAGGTTTTTTTATGAAAAATTTCATTAAAAATGAAAAAATCCATTTGCCGTTCAAACTATGCAAGAAAAGAAATAGGTAAATTTCACAGAAAAAACTGAAGTTATATTTTTTTGCATGTAAAATGTTCAGCTGTTAAAGATTACATGCTATTTGGCGAAAGTTTATCTTAGGATGGAATAAAAGCTGTCGTCTGCTACGTCCTTCACAGCAATGGAAAAATGGCAAAGTATACGTAAAAAGCTATAAATCAAGACACTAGATTTAGAACAACTTTTTCCTTACCTAATTGTTATTTTAAAAATAATTAGACTTTATATATACTTCCTGCCACAGTCGGTATTGTAGGTTAGGAACAAAACCAAAAAGTAGGAATCGAATTATATTTGAAGTTCGAACATTCAATGGCGGATCTAGGTATTTGAATTCAAAGTAACAATATTTGAAAAAAAAATTTGAAGGACTGAAAAATCCCGGAAAATGAAATTCTCGACTCTTTAAATTCTTGAATTGGAAAATTCCCGAATAATAAAATTTTCGAATATGTAATAAAATTTCCGATTAATAAAATTTCCGAATAATGAAATTCTCGAACAGTTTATGATATCACCGTAATGGATAGTTCCCAATAGTTTATAATATTACCGAATTTAAAAATTCCCGACAGAAAATTGCCAAATTATAAAATATTCGAACTAGAAAATTTCCGAATTTAAACAAATATAATAATGAAATATTTTTATAAAGAAAAAAATTATTTGTAATGTTTAAAGTTTCTAAAATTATTCGTTAACTTTGAAATAACAATAATTGAAAAAAATATATCTCTGGATGAAAATTGTCTTCAAATATTGTTCTTTTAAATTCATACAATAATTTTAGAATCTCTGAAGAAGATTTTATTATACATTTTTCTTGGAAAAATATTTGATTATTGTATTTTTAAGAAATAAATAATATTGATTGAAAAACAATTTTTATTGTTTCGGGAGTTTTATAATGCAAGAATTTTCCAGTTCGTATATTTTATAATTTGGCAATTTTCTAGCGAGAATTTTAAAATTCGGTAATATTATAAACTGTCGAGAATTTTCCATTTCGGTAGTATCATAAACTGTTTGGGAATTTTTTATTCGTGAAGTTCATTATTTGGGAATTATATTATTCGGAAATTTTATTTTTTAGGATTTTTCAATCGTCCAAAAATTTTCATCCAAAAATATATTTTTTCAATTATTTTTATTTTTAATTCAAACAATAATTTTAGAAACTTTGATCAGAAAAAAATATTTTCTTTTATGGCAATATTTGATGATTGCATTTTTAATAAATAATATTGACTGAAACCCGTTTTTCCATTGTTTCGGGAGTTTTATAATTCAGAAATTTTCCAGTTCGGATGTCTTATAATTCGGCCATTTTCTATCGGGAATTGTCAAATTCGGTAATATTATAAAGTGTCGGGAATTTCCTATTTTAGTAATATCATAAGCTGTTCGGAAATTTTTTATTCGGGAATTTTCCAGTTAGGGAAGTTTATTACATATTCAAAAATTGTATTATTTGGGAAATTCCCAAATCGGGAATTCGAAACAGTCATGAATTTTATTTTCTAGAATTTTTCAGTCGTCCAAAAATTTTCATCCAAAAACATATTTGTTCGACAATTGCTTAAGATTCACGCAGTAATTTCAGAAACTTTAAATATTACAATTTTGTTGATAAAAATATTTGATCATTGTATTTTTAATAAATAAATAATATTCATGAAAAAATTTTATCATTTGTCTAAATTCGGGAATTTTATAATTCGGTCATATTATAAACTGTCTGGGAATTTTATTATTATGGAATTTACCTATTCGGGAATTTCATTATTCGGAGATTTTCTAATTCAGGAATTTCACAGTCTCGAGAATTTTTCAGTCTTCCCGATTTTTCAAGATGAGTGTATTTGGATATTATTTTTCATTTCGAGAAAGCTATTTAATTAAATAATAAAATCATGACACATTTTTTATGGATTTTATAATTTAATTGAATAGTTTTCAGAAAATAAAGAATAATACCCAAATACACTCATGGTGAAAACCCATTTTTTTCTGAGTTTTGAAAAAATTAAAGTTTTGTCCCAATGCAATTGGTATTATTGTTCATCCCTCAGCTTGCAAACATCTTTGATTTCACCCACCTAACCTGAAATACCTGATAGAATATACTTAAAATTTTGTTCAGAAATCATCTTTTAGCTTTAAAATTTTACTTCGGAAAAAGGCTTTTATATTGAACTGCAATACCGACGGATCTCGAAACTTTCAAAACGGAAATTCATATCTCATAACTTGTGAATTATGGTTCAGATCATAGTAATATGGCGACTTTTTCGAATGTTTTCGAGTGCTTTATTGACAGTCATCAAAAATGTATAACCATTCGTCCGCGATAAGTGCAATTATTTTGAAAATGGGATGGTAATAAATGCAATGTTTTAAAAAATTTCGTGTCCTGATTTCCAGACCAATTCCATCCATACTTCACACTGTTCTTTGCACTGCTGTGAACTACATAGCAGAAGACGCTTTTCTGTACTGACAAACAACTGCCAAATTATTCCGAGATGGTTTAAAAACACGAAATTATCTGAATTTCATGTAAAGTTTATTCGACAAGGTTAATTTTTGTTCCAGCGAAACTTTCGTCGGAAATCGATGTAAAGTTTATCTTCTGTTTTTTTCTGTGAATATTTTAAGAATCCCACTATATTCCAGTATTGCAGAAACGTCATTATTGGATGCTGATCATACAATATTTTCTTGAGTTGGCACGTAACCATAGCAATTATGTGCTTCTCGCAATCTAATTGATTCATCGGCAGAAAAAAACGTATCTTTAAAATTCGAATTCAATGTTCTGATTCATGAAAGAAGCAAACCGAACATATCCAAGGTGTCCAAGTACATTTCCAAGGATTTTAATAAGAGGAGACCTGCCAGGGGTAGACTTGGACCTAACACGAACAGGAGGGACCTCAGTAGTAGAAGACCAGTCAGGTGAATGTTATCAGCCAGAAGAAGAACCAATATTACGTTTTATTTAATATAGGATAATATAAATTTAATATATAATATATAAAAATAATATTATATCCTAATATATAATAATATTAGGAATCCCCTTGGATTGTAGTGAATCGTAATTTGAAACAGCTCTAATAAAAGTCTGTGAGTAAATTATGTGTTTTTTGCCTAATGGACAATCCCTAATTTCGTCCGGGGTCATATTGACAACTGCGTTGCTTATAATGTTTATTTTTACTCTCGTATGAGCAGTATTCATTCTATATATTCCATGAAGAACCCCACCATAATCCAATATTGCGAAAGCGTCACCATTGGATGTTGATAATACAATGTGTTCTTCGGGTAGCACGGGCGTATATCTATTGTATTTCACTCGCAATTGAATTAATTCATCGACCAAAAAAACGTATCTACGAAATTCTAATCGCTGGTTCGGATTTGTGCGGGGAATGAGCCGAATATATCCAAGTTGTCCAAGTGGACATCCGAGTACATCAACAAATGTAGGCTTGCCAGAAGGAGACCTAGACCCGGCACGAAGAGGCGATTCCTCAGAAAAAGTACGGTGAGGAGAATGTTGTCTGCTAGAAGAAGAACCAGTATTACGTTCGTTATTAAGAATTCCGTCAGACTGTAATGAATCGTAATTTACAATATCTGCAATAAAAGTTTGGGGAAAGATTGGGCGATATCTGCCTACTGGACAATCCCTAATTTCGTCTGGGGTCATATCCACAACTGCGCCGCTTATAATGTTTATTTTTATTCTCGTTTTAGCATAGGTTCTTCTATATATTCCTTGAAGAATCTCACTATTATTTAATATTGCAAAAACGTCGCCATTGGATGTTGATACTACAATGTGTTTTCGGTTTGGCACGGGCACATAGCTATTCTGTTTTGCTCGCAATTGAATTAATTCATAGGCAGGAAAAACGTATCTTCGAAATTCGAATCTCTGGTTCGGATTTGTCTTGGGAATAAGCCGAACATATCCAAGTTGTCCTAGTTCATATCCAAGTAACCGAGCAGGATGAAGCCTGTCAGGAGACCTGGACCTGACACGAAGAGATGGCTCCTCAGGAGAATTCAGGTCAGGTGAATGATGTCTCGTAGAAGGAGAAACAGAATGGCGTTTGTTATTAGGATTCCCGTCGGACTGTGAACTCAATTCTGCAAGATGAAATTGAGGATTCATTTTTTCAAACAAATCTACGTCTAATATATCTGGTTGAACTCAATGTTTCATTGCAGAAAGCATTTTTCAGATGATTCAATCAAAATCTTGCGAAATAATATTGAAATATAATAACCCTCCACCATACAGATTGTTTTTGTTAAATAAACATGTAACATACGATCTTCTGCTATGCAAAAACCTTCATAAAACAAACAGTTCTCAATCCACCAGACTCTCTTCAGAGGAACAATCTCGAGGGTTGCCTGCAAATAGTCTTATTCATAAAGTGCGTACATCGAAACGTAAACAGTCAGGGCCGCCTGAACCGTTTGCATAATATTGCGCAATGTACTTGACTGAGTATTAGTGCATTGCGTCCCTTGAGAGGTGGAGTCGCAACCGTCTCTCGCCCTGTCCCCTGAGAAACAGTGTGGACCAGCAATTCTAGGAATTCATAAAACGCGTGCGATCGCGCGTTCCTCTAAAGAGAGTGTGGTGTATATCCAATTCTTATTCAAATACTTTTTCACTTAATTTTTATTGTCAAATAACACTTTCCAAACAATCATTCAAAATATGTAGAATATATAATTGAATTTCAATTATTGTATGCAGATTTTTATACTTTATTTTTCTATAAAGTCAAAAATACTTCAAAACCATTAGAAAAAAAGTATTCTGTTAAGGGAAGTTGAGCATCCGAACTTTCGGGTTGAAAATGGTTGAGGCTCACAATGCTCGGCTATTTGGTTATCTTGAACATTCGTCTTTTTGAATTAAAAATTTAACTATTTCTTGAAAAAATGAACTATTTTCTTGAAGAATCATCTCCTTTGATTGAAAGTTATACTCGTCGTTCATAAGTCTTCGGAGAACTAATTAATTTGTTTTCTTAGGTGCCACCATATGCTTGAAACTTTTTTGTTTATTAAAAATTATCTTTTTTTCTAAATTTACCTTTTCAAGTTGATGATTCAACTATCTTCTAATAAATTCGTCTTTTTATTTTAAAAATTGATCGATTTGGTTGAAAATACTATTATCTTGTTACAAAATAATCCCTTCGTGGTAAGCTTAAAGTATATTATAGACCATTATTATATATATATTATTATAACTATCATATATTTATGATGTCATAATCTTTGAGTCGTAGATATACAAATGGCCATCATGTGATTATAAGTTGGAAAGTGGGATTTAATCATATGTTACATAAAAATCGATAAAATTATTATAGATATATCATAGTATTATATTCACCAATAGAATTAAGGATGGTCACCAAAGTGAAAAAAAAGTATGGACCATCCACATTTTCACAAATGAAAGGAAGAACTGATTAATGCTTCAGTGAACAACTTGGTAGCACATGTAACTAATGAATTTTCCATTGCGTCATTGGATAACAAATATATATACATAAGTAGTCTATATCTCACATATATGTGAGATAACAATATTATAGGCGTCAAAATTGTCCTTCTGAGATAATTATATCATTTTACATTTTTCGTTACCATCATTATAATTATTACATTCTCATCTAAATATTTGTATAAGATGCATAGTTTTTTTTATGAAAAATGTTATTAAAAATGAAAAATTCCCTTTACTGTTCAAACTATGCAAGAAAAGAAATAGGTTACTTTCATTTCTGTAAATCAAATTTTCATATACACTCTTTAAGGTCAAAATATCGACAACTGAAGTTTGGTAATTGTGAATTCTCTTTTGTTAAAGCTCCTTCGGCTTTAACGAACACATTCTCATCACATGTCTCGTGATTTTGTTATCAAACGTTTTATTGTACCTTGTGTCTTTTTGTCGAAAAATTTAATTTGTTTATTTGTAATGTCATTTTTCATTATTAAAAGAAAAACTACGCGTCTTGTCAAAAAATTATTCCTGACAAATTTGTAGCTCTTCTTTGAGTGAACAACTTTTGTTATTAAATTTGTTTCATAGCTTGTGTCGTTTGTCTAAAAATTTGATTCTTTTACATTCAAAGTTGGTTTTTACGAAATAAAACGAAAACAAGGCGTCCAATCAAAACGTGATTCATAACGAATATAGTAGATCTTTTTCGGGTGCATAATTTTTGTCGATTCATCTATATTCGTATCTTGCATAGTTTGACCGAAAAATGAAATTTTTATTTTTCATTATTTTTTTCTGCGATCAAAATTTGAATTTTCGATTTTTCAAACAAAAATTTTTAATAGCTATGAAACCTAGTAGGGCTTTCAAAAAGCAGTTTTTCTTTTCTTCACTTTTTTCATATCGTGCTTTGCTTGTCTTGAAATTTTCATTTTCGTTTGTTTCTTTGACTTTTTACGATTTACAGGGGGGAGGGGAGGGGGTGTTTAAATAATTTCCAAATATCCTGAACAAACAAATATTATTTTTGACATCAAATAAACATCATGTGTATTAAAAAATTAGTTAAAAAAATGTTTTTAGCATGTTGCATTTATTGGGGAATTTTTCGGGCACAATACAATGGGGGGGGGGGGGGGGGGAGTAAAAGTCATTTTATGGAAAGTATTCCTTGGACATTCCTCAAGAAGTGACTGAACTTTAATTTACAGAAAGTTAATAACAACTACATCTTCTTCCATTTTTTTAAGCTGAGCTTTTTCCATTTAAAATTAGATATCTAGAAAGGAAGATTTCTAGCATTTTAAGAACGGAAAGAATATTCTCTTTCATTTATTGTGAAAGTGGAAGCATTTTTTTCTCTGAAAAATGTTTACAACTTACGAAAGGTAATTATTTCAACAATCGTTTCCGTAATTGAATTTTTTCTTACTCTCGTTTCTTACCAATTTTTAAGAAAGTGTTAGCTTTAAATGAATTATGTTTTATTGTAACAGGGACGCCATTCCTTAACTACATTGTTTTAAATTTTGAAAGTGAGTACATAAATCTTAAAATGTAGTTATTTGTTTAAGAAAATTTTCATTAAAAAAATTGTTTTAAGACGATCACTCACATTGTTACTTGTTAATGAATTTCATACAGTTCTAAAACATCAGACGATCAATCACATTGTTACTTGTTTACGAATTTCATGTAATTCTAAAACATCAGACGATGTTATTACATTCTCATTAGAGAAGTTATTAGATTTGTGTAAAATTTGCCCCCCCCCCCTCGTTTTTGTCAAGTGTCTGTTCTGTTGTCTTTGTGTCTGTAGATTTTTAGACTGTTAACACGCTAACTTTCAAAAGAATTGACATATTGGATTGGTGTTTGGTATACTTTTCAAGTGTCCTAACAAAAAAAAAAAAAGACGAACAATTTATCCTGTTGACTTTTTTTGATAAAAATAAAGTTACAGAAGTTTCAGCATTCACAAAATACCAAAAAACCAACGAAAATTAACATTTTAATCCAAAGAACGCACGATATGAAAAAATGCCACAGGGAGAAAAACGTTGCATTTTGAACACACTACAAGATTAATGAAACAACTTTTTGAATTTTCTTGAAAAATCGAAAATTCAAATTTTGACCGCACAAAAAATAATGAAAATTTCCATTTTGCGGTTGGACTATACAAGATAGAAAAAAAGTTGAATTTACAAAAATTGTGCATTCAAAAAAGATCTACAAATTTGTAGGGTCACTTTTCGATACGACGCGTAGTTTTTGATGTATTCGTAAAAAACTACATTGAAAATAGAAAAATTGAATTTTCAGAAAAAAAACAACACAAGATACGAAAGAAAAATAAATAAAGAAAATTTTTTCACAAAAAAGAGCTACAAATTTGCTATTAGCAATTTTTTGATAGCACGTGTAGTTTTTATTTTAATCATAAAAAATGAAATTCCGAATAAAAAAATAAAATTTTCTGGAAAACGTAACAAGGTACAAAGAAAAAATTGATAAAAAAAGTTGTTTACCCAAAAAGGATCTGAAAATTTGTTATTGATAATTTTGAGATAGAACAAGTGGATGTTCTTTTAATCGGAAAAAACAAGATTAAAAATAAAAAATTGATCTTTTGGAAAAACGACATAAGAGACTAAAAAAAATGAAAAGACAAAATTTTTTCAACCAAAAAATATCTACAAATTTGTTATTAACTCTTGTTATGAAAACGTATTAAAAACAAAAAATTACCTTTTCTAAAAACGGAAAAAAGCTACATTAATATTTTATTTGGCGAAATGTTTTGCCGAAATCATGTCTCCATTTTTCCACAAAACCACTTTGCACTAGAATGCGTATTTTCAGTTTAAATTGTAAAAAATAACATTCAAAATAAATAAATGACATATATGCATTTTTTTCAATCAAAAAAAAAGACAATGAAAATACTTAAAATAATATAAATTTATTAAAATGATACGTTTTTCAGGGTAGATAAGAATAAAATTTAATGCAAAATAAGGAACGAATATTAAATTAATCATGATAAATGGAACTTGTACTTTAGTTTGTAATATCTGAATGAGTAATTCCAGGCCAAGTTTTTGAATCAGAAACAAATAACAATGTGGGTGAACATCTTATGTCTTAGAACTGTATGAAATTCGTAAACAAGTAACAATGTGATTGATCGTCTTATGTTTTAGAACTACATGAATTTCGTAAACAAGTAACAATGAGATTGATCGGCTTATGTCTTAGAACTGTATGAAAGAACTGCATGAAATACAGAAAGAAATTACAATGCAATTGATCGTTTTATATTTTAGGACGGCATGAAATTCATGAACAAATTACAATGTGAGTGATGCTCTTATGTTTGAGAACTGCATGAAATTCAGAAACAAATGACAATGTGATTGATCGCCTTAGTTTGAGAACTGTACGAAATTCGTAAACAAGTAGCAATGTGATTGATCGTCTTATGTTTTAGAACTGCATGAAATTCAAAAGCTAATTACAATGCAATTGATCGTTTTATATTTTAGAACTGCATGAAATTCAAAACCAAATGATAATGTGATTGATCGCCTTGGTTTTAGAACTGTATGAAATTCACAAAAATGAAAATATGATTGATCGTCTTATATTTTAGAACGGCATGCAATTCAAAAACAAATGACAATATGATTGATCGCCCTAGTTTCATAACTGTATGAAATTCGTAAACAAGTAAAAATGTGATTGATCGTCTTATGTTTTAGAACTACATGAAATTCGTAAACAAGTAACAATGAGATTGATCGGCTTATGTCTTAGAACTGTATGAAAGATCTGCATGGAATACAGAAAGAAATTACAATGCAATTGATCGTTTTATATTTCAGAACAGCATGAAATTCATAAACAAATGACAATGTAAGTGATGCTCTTATGTTTGAGAACTGCATGAAATTCAGAAACAAATGACGATGTGAGTCGTGGTCTTATGTTTCAGAAATGCATGAAATTCAAAAAAAAATGACAATGTGAGTAGAAGGGCTATGTACGTTCTGGACCACTTACCGACCGAGCAGGTTCTGTTCCATGCTAAGTTACCGACAGTCGGTAAGTGGCCTCGGTCGGTAATGCAGATTTCCAATGTACCAACAGATGGCGCCACCGTCGCAAGTTACCGACCGTCGATATTACCATCAGTCGGTAATGCAGATTTCCAATGTACCAACAGATGGCGCTACAGTCGCAAGTTACCAACAGTCGATATTACCATCAGTCGGTAATGCAGATTCCTGTCATACATTGATCCTCGGTCGATACGTCAGGGTTCTACCTTACCGACCTTGAACCACAGCCTTGAGATTCTCTTGACTTTATAAAAATGTTAAA
>CAKNXH010085958.1:0-14068 GCA_932178445.1 Andricus quercusramuli | reverse complement strand
TGTTTTGACTGACAATATGATATATGATCACGACGCTATTTGCTCATCTTATGAACTAATGATATAAATATTATATAAATAAATTATTACAAAATACTTTGGGCATCTATTGGCACAGGAAAAGTTTTTTTCAATCTATCCCAAATTATATTGCCAGTAATTTTCAGTTGTTCGTTCATAAAATTAACAAAGAATATTAAATAAAAAATGTTCACCACCCAAAAATAATTAGGATAAAAATAATTTCTTTCTCCCTTTAAAAATTGATCCCGAACATTTGTTCATAAAATAAACAAATAATTTCAAATGGCGTGAATTGAATTCAAGGGGTACTAACGGGAACATAAGGGGCTAACCCAAGAAATTTTCAATTTTTACTTTTTGACTTCTTATATTGTTCGACATGTCCTACGTATCGTGCTTTTTTGAGAAAGTGAAAAAATTGAATTATACTATTTTTAATAAAATTAAATTATTCCTTGTTTTCTTTCATTTGTATAGAATTAATTATTGAAAATATTTAATAATTGCACTGAAATTATTATTACAAAGAGTTTCCGAAGCAGTGTAAAATAATCATTCCCCTAAGTCGATTTTTCGCGACGAAAAATGAAAATTAGTGTCAAGCGTCGTCGGAGCCGTCAATAACCATACATTTTTAAAAATTTGTATCGAAAATCACTGTGTCTGTCATTGTGGGTGGATAGTGTGAACAGGCGACTGCATCAAAAACTTAATATCTCCGAATGTTGAAGAGTGTCCATCAAATTTTTTGTTGTTGACGAAGAACAATATTTTGGATAGCCCTATAGGGCATTGGCAAAAGAGAGAAAGGAAGAAGTCTTGAGAACCATAATACATCGAGGTTTTAATATTTTAGTTTAATTCTGATCCGACTCCTAATTTCAAATACACGTCCATTAGTTTCTAATTTTTTATTGAAATAATGATACATAGTCTGCAGTGAATCGTAATTTGCAACAACTTCCATAAAAAGATGTGGGAAAATATGGTTAGGTAAGCCTAGCTTTGTCTGCGGTCATCACAATTGACTGTTGATAATACAATATCTTCTCGGGTTGGCACAAGCACAAATCTACCATCTGCGACTTGCAATTGGATTCTTTTATCGACTGGAAAAACTTTCATTCGAAATTCGAATTTCCGGTTCTGATTTGTCTGAGTAATAAGCCGAAGATATCCAAGTTGTCCGAATGCATGCCCGAGTACTTTAATACGAGGAGGCCTGCCAGGCGGAGACCTGGGCTTAAAACGAAGAGGAGGGACCTCAGTAGTAGAAGACCAGTCAGGTGAATGTTATCAGCCAGAAGAAGAACCAATATTACGTTCGTTATGAGGAATCCCGTTGGACTGTAGTGAGTCGTCATTTGAATCAGCTCTAATAAAAGAGTGTGAAAAAATTATGTGTTTTTTGCCTAATGGACAATCCCTAACTTCGTCTGGGATCATATCGACAACTGCCTCGCTTATAATGTTTATTTTCACTCTCGTATGAGCACCATTCATTCTATACATTCCATGAAGAACCCCACTATAATCCAATATTGCGAAAGCGTCACCATTGGATGTTGATAATACAATGTGTTCTTCGGGTAGCACGGGCACATAACCATTGTATTTTACTCGCAATTGAATGAATTTATTGGCCGGAAAAACGTATCTTCGAAATTCAAATCGCTGGTTCTGATTTGTGCGGGGAATGAGCCGAATATGTCCAAGTTGAGCAAGTGGATATCCAAGTATATCAACAAAAGTAGGCTTGCCAGGAGGCGACATAGACCTGGCAGGAGAAGGCGGCTCCTCACGAGAAGTGCGGTCAGGGGAATGTTGTCTGCCAGAAGAAGAACCAATATTACTTTTGTTCTCGGAAATTCCGTCGGGCTTTAGTGAATCCTGATGTGCAACAACTTTATTAAAAGTCTGTGGGAAGATTGGGTGATTTCTGCCTAATGGACAATCCCTAACTTCATCTGGGGTCATGTCGTCAACTACACCGCTTGTAATGTTTATTTTTGCCCTAGTATGAGCACGATTTCTTCTATATATCCCTTGAAGAATCCCACTTTTATTTAATATTGCAAAAACGTCACCATTGGATGTTGATACTACAATGTGTTCTCGGGTTGGCACGGGCATAAAGCTATTCGTGTTTGCTCGCAATTTAATTAATGCATAGGCAGGAAAAACGTATCTTCGAAATTCGAACTGCTGGTTCGGATTTGTCTTGGGAATAAGCCGAACATATCCAAGTTGTCCTACTTCAAATCCAAGTAATTGATCAGGAGAAAGCCTGTCAGAAGGAGACTTGGATCTGGCACGCAGAGAAGGCTCCTCGGGAAAATTCAGTTCAGGTGAATGCTGTCTCGCAGAAGAAGAAACAGAATTACGTTTGCTATTAGGGTTCCCGTCGGACTGTGAACTTAATTCTGCAAGAAGAAATTGAGGATTCATTTTTTTTAAACAAATCTACTGATGATTCAATCGAAATCTTGCGAAATAATCTGGAAATGAAATAACTTAACCCAACAGTTCCGAATATATCCAATTCTCATTCACATACTTTTTCACTTATTTTTTACTGTCAAAGAACACTTTCCAAACAATCATTCAAAATATATAGAATATGTAATTGAATTTCACTTATTTCATGCAGGTGTCTATACTTTTTTTTCATTAAAGTCAAAAATACTTCAAAATCATTAGAAAAAAGTATTCTATAAAGAGAAGTTGAGTACCCGAACTTTCAGGTTGAAAATGGTCGAGGCTCACACTGCTCGAATTTTACTTAATTCATTTTTTTATTTTTATTTTTGTAATTTATCCTGAATTCCTTTAAATTAACATATACAGTAGGGTAACAGAATTATTTATGAATCTGATCATGCCCACTATCCCAAGTTGTAATTTTTTCGTCAACAAATTAAAAAAAATAACTCGGATCTGATTTAGGGGTCCCCTGTTGGAGTTTTTTCTTTTTTCATGAATTGTTTGTTGTTTTTTTCTAAATGTATTGAAAATGCATGTATTGAATTTATATACATATAAAATTATGTCCTTTTACATTAGCATAATTGTGAATAATTTTATTAAAATTTTTTGAACATTTTTCAAGGAGAATAATAATTTTTTCTTTTATTTGAAAATTCGACTATTTGGTAGAAAAACTTTCTTTGTAGGTTATCAACTTAAATATTTGCTTGAGGATTTAACTTCTTTATTAGAAAGTATTTTTTTGCAAAAATTTTACTGTTATCTTGAACATTCGTCTTTTTGAATTAAAATTTAACTATTTCTTGAAAAAATTAACTATTTTCTTGGAGAATTCTTTGCTTTGATTCAACTCATCTTTCATATGTTGGTTGAAAACTAATTATTTTGTTTTCTCAGGTGCTACTGTATGCTTGAAAATTAATATTTTTTTGGTTAAAAATTTTTTTTCTCTATATTAACCGTTTAAAGTTGATCATTCAACTATATTCTAATAAATTCGCCTGTGTATTTTAAACATTGAACGATTTGGTTGAAAATGCCATTATTATGTCACATAAAAATCAATAACAATTATAGATATATTATAGTATTATATTCACCAATAGAATTAAGGATGATTGTCAAAGTGAAAACAAAAGCAGAGACCACCCTCATTTTCTCGAAGAAGAGGAAAAACTGATTAATGCTTGAGTGAATAATTTGAGTAACACCTGTAACTAATGAATTTTCCGTTGCGTCATTACAGTACAAATATATACATATGTAGTCGTTATCTCACAATCATGTGAAATAACGATATTATAGGCGTCAAGATTGTCCTTCTGAGATAATTGTATTATCTTACATTTTTCATTACCAGCATTATAATCATTACATTCTCATCTAAATATTTTCATAAGATGCACAGGTTTTTTTATGAAAAATTTCATTAAAAATGAAAAAATCCATTTGCCGTTCAAACTATGCAAGAAAAGAAATAGGTAAATTTCACAGAAAAAACTGAAGTTATATTTTTTTGCATGTAAAATGTTCAGCTGTTAAAGATTACATGCTATTTGGCGAAAGTTTATCTTAGGATGGAATAAAAGCTGTCGTCTGCTACGTCCTTCACAGCAATGGAAAAATGGCAAAGTATACGTAAAAAGCTATAAATCAAGACACTAGATTTAGAACAACTTTTTCCTTACCTAATTGTTATTTTAAAAATAATTAGACTTTATATATACTTCCTGCCACAGTCGGTATTGTAGGTTAGGAACAAAACCAAAAAGTAGGAATCGAATTATATTTGAAGTTCGAACATTCAATGGCGGATCTAGGTATTTGAATTCAAAGTAACAATATTTGAAAAAAAAATTTGAAGGACTGAAAAATCCCGGAAAATGAAATTCTCGACTCTTTAAATTCTTGAATTGGAAAATTCCCGAATAATAAAATTTTCGAATATGTAATAAAATTTCCGATTAATAAAATTTCCGAATAATGAAATTCTCGAACAGTTTATGATATCACCGTAATGGATAGTTCCCAATAGTTTATAATATTACCGAATTTAAAAATTCCCGACAGAAAATTGCCAAATTATAAAATATTCGAACTAGAAAATTTCCGAATTTAAACAAATATAATAATGAAATATTTTTATAAAGAAAAAAATTATTTGTAATGTTTAAAGTTTCTAAAATTATTCGTTAACTTTGAAATAACAATAATTGAAAAAAATATATCTCTGGATGAAAATTGTCTTCAAATATTGTTCTTTTAAATTCATACAATAATTTTAGAATCTCTGAAGAAGATTTTATTATACATTTTTCTTGGAAAAATATTTGATTATTGTATTTTTAAGAAATAAATAATATTGATTGAAAAACAATTTTTATTGTTTCGGGAGTTTTATAATGCAAGAATTTTCCAGTTCGTATATTTTATAATTTGGCAATTTTCTAGCGAGAATTTTAAAATTCGGTAATATTATAAACTGTCGAGAATTTTCCATTTCGGTAGTATCATAAACTGTTTGGGAATTTTTTATTCGTGAAGTTCATTATTTGGGAATTATATTATTCGGAAATTTTATTTTTTAGGATTTTTCAATCGTCCAAAAATTTTCATCCAAAAATATATTTTTTCAATTATTTTTATTTTTAATTCAAACAATAATTTTAGAAACTTTGATCAGAAAAAAATATTTTCTTTTATGGCAATATTTGATGATTGCATTTTTAATAAATAATATTGACTGAAACCCGTTTTTCCATTGTTTCGGGAGTTTTATAATTCAGAAATTTTCCAGTTCGGATGTCTTATAATTCGGCCATTTTCTATCGGGAATTGTCAAATTCGGTAATATTATAAAGTGTCGGGAATTTCCTATTTTAGTAATATCATAAGCTGTTCGGAAATTTTTTATTCGGGAATTTTCCAGTTAGGGAAGTTTATTACATATTCAAAAATTGTATTATTTGGGAAATTCCCAAATCGGGAATTCGAAACAGTCATGAATTTTATTTTCTAGAATTTTTCAGTCGTCCAAAAATTTTCATCCAAAAACATATTTGTTCGACAATTGCTTAAGATTCACGCAGTAATTTCAGAAACTTTAAATATTACAATTTTGTTGATAAAAATATTTGATCATTGTATTTTTAATAAATAAATAATATTCATGAAAAAATTTTATCATTTGTCTAAATTCGGGAATTTTATAATTCGGTCATATTATAAACTGTCTGGGAATTTTATTATTATGGAATTTACCTATTCGGGAATTTCATTATTCGGAGATTTTCTAATTCAGGAATTTCACAGTCTCGAGAATTTTTCAGTCTTCCCGATTTTTCAAGATGAGTGTATTTGGATATTATTTTTCATTTCGAGAAAGCTATTTAATTAAATAATAAAATCATGACACATTTTTTATGGATTTTATAATTTAATTGAATAGTTTTCAGAAAATAAAGAATAATACCCAAATACACTCATGGTGAAAACCCATTTTTTTCTGAGTTTTGAAAAAATTAAAGTTTTGTCCCAATGCAATTGGTATTATTGTTCATCCCTCAGCTTGCAAACATCTTTGATTTCACCCACCTAACCTGAAATACCTGATAGAATATACTTAAAATTTTGTTCAGAAATCATCTTTTAGCTTTAAAATTTTACTTCGGAAAAAGGCTTTTATATTGAACTGCAATACCGACGGATCTCGAAACTTTCAAAACGGAAATTCATATCTCATAACTTGTGAATTATGGTTCAGATCATAGTAATATGGCGACTTTTTCGAATGTTTTCGAGTGCTTTATTGACAGTCATCAAAAATGTATAACCATTCGTCCGCGATAAGTGCAATTATTTTGAAAATGGGATGGTAATAAATGCAATGTTTTAAAAAATTTCGTGTCCTGATTTCCAGACCAATTCCATCCATACTTCACACTGTTCTTTGCACTGCTGTGAACTACATAGCAGAAGACGCTTTTCTGTACTGACAAACAACTGCCAAATTATTCCGAGATGGTTTAAAAACACGAAATTATCTGAATTTCATGTAAAGTTTATTCGACAAGGTTAATTTTTGTTCCAGCGAAACTTTCGTCGGAAATCGATGTAAAGTTTATCTTCTGTTTTTTTCTGTGAATATTTTAAGAATCCCACTATATTCCAGTATTGCAGAAACGTCATTATTGGATGCTGATCATACAATATTTTCTTGAGTTGGCACGTAACCATAGCAATTATGTGCTTCTCGCAATCTAATTGATTCATCGGCAGAAAAAAACGTATCTTTAAAATTCGAATTCAATGTTCTGATTCATGAAAGAAGCAAACCGAACATATCCAAGGTGTCCAAGTACATTTCCAAGGATTTTAATAAGAGGAGACCTGCCAGGGGTAGACTTGGACCTAACACGAACAGGAGGGACCTCAGTAGTAGAAGACCAGTCAGGTGAATGTTATCAGCCAGAAGAAGAACCAATATTACGTTTTATTTAATATAGGATAATATAAATTTAATATATAATATATAAAAATAATATTATATCCTAATATATAATAATATTAGGAATCCCCTTGGATTGTAGTGAATCGTAATTTGAAACAGCTCTAATAAAAGTCTGTGAGTAAATTATGTGTTTTTTGCCTAATGGACAATCCCTAATTTCGTCCGGGGTCATATTGACAACTGCGTTGCTTATAATGTTTATTTTTACTCTCGTATGAGCAGTATTCATTCTATATATTCCATGAAGAACCCCACCATAATCCAATATTGCGAAAGCGTCACCATTGGATGTTGATAATACAATGTGTTCTTCGGGTAGCACGGGCGTATATCTATTGTATTTCACTCGCAATTGAATTAATTCATCGGCCGAAAAAACGTATCTTCGAAATTCGAATCGCTGGTTCTGATTTGTGCAGGGAATGAGCCGAATATATCCAAGTTGTCCAAGTGGACATCCGAGTACATCAACAAATGTAGGCTTGCCAGAAGGAGACCTAGACCCGGCACGAAGAGGCGATTCCTCAGAAAAAGTACGGTGAGGAGAATGTTGTCTGCTAGAAGAAGAACCAGTATTACGTTCGTTATTAAGAATTCCGTCAGACTGTAATGAATCGTAATTTACAATATCTGCAATAAAAGTTTGGGGAAAGATTGGGCGATATCTGCCTACTGGACAATCCCTAATTTCGTCTGGGGTCATATCCACAACTGCGCCGCTTATAATGTTTATTTTTATTCTCGTTTTAGCATAGGTTCTTCTATATATTCCTTGAAGAATCTCACTATTATTTAATATTGCAAAAACGTCGCCATTGGATGTTGATACTACAATGTGTTTTCGGTTTGGCACGGGCACATAGCTATTCTGTTTTGCTCGCAATTGAATTAATTCATAGGCAGGAAAAACGTATCTTCGAAATTCGAATCTCTGGTTCGGATTTGTCTTGGGAATAAGCCGAACATATCCAAGTTGTCCTAGTTCATATCCAAGTAGCCGAGTAGGATGAAGCCTGACAGGAGACCTGGATCTGCCACGAAGAGTAGGCTCCTCAGGAGAATTCAGGTCAGGTGAATGTTGTCTCGCAGAAGGAGAAACAGAATGACGTTTGCTAATAGGATTCCCGTCGGACTGTGAACTTAATTCTGCAAGAACAAATTGAGGATTCATTTTTTCAAACAAATCTACGTCTAAGATCTCTGGTTGAACTCAATGTTTCTTTGCAGAAAGCATTTTTCAGATGATTCAATAAAAATCTTGAGAAATAATATTGAAATATAATAACCCTCCACCATACAGATTGTTTCTGTTAAATAAACATGTAACATACGATCTTCTGCTATGCAAAAACCTTCATAAAACCAACAGTTCTCAATACACCAGACTCTCTTCAGAGGAAAAATCTCGAGGGTTGCCTGCAAATAGTCTTATTCATAAAGTGCGTACATCGAAACGTAAACAGTCAGGGCCGCCTGAACCGTTTGCATAATATTGCGCAATGTACTTGACTGAGTATTAGTGCATTGCGTCCCTTGAGAGGTGGAGTCGCAACCGTCTCTCGCCCTATGCCCTGAGAAACAGTGTGGACCAGCAATTCTAGGAATTCATAAAACGCGTGCGATCGCGCGTTCCTCTAAAGAGAGTGTGGTGTATATCCAATTCTTATTCAAATACTTTTTCACTTAATTTTTATTGTCAAATAACACTTTCCAAACAATCATTCAAAATATGTAGAATATATAATTGAATTTCAATTATTGTATGCAGATTTTTATACTTTATTTTTCTATAAAGTCAAAAATACTTCAAAACCATTAGAAAAAAAGTATTCTGTTAAGGGAAGTTGAGCATCCGAACTTTCGGGTTGAAAATGGTTGAGGCTCACAATACTCGGCTATTTGGTAGAAAATGTGTCTTCGTAGGTTATCAACTTAAACATTTGTTTAAAAATTTAATTATTTTATTGAAAAATATTTTTGGCAAAAATTGAAATGTTATCTTAAACATTCGTCTTTTTGAACTAAAAATTTAATTATTTTTTGAAAAAATTAACTATTTTCTTGAAGAATCCTCTCCTTTGATTGAAAGTTATACTCGTCGTACATAAGTCTTTGGAGAACTAATTAATTTGTTTTCTTAGGTGCCACCATATGCTTGAAATTTTTGTGTTTATTAAAAATTATCTTTTTTTCTAAATTCACCTTTTTAAGTTGATGATTCAACTATATTCTAACAAATTCTTCTTTGTATTTTAAAAATTGATCGATTTGGTTAAAAATACCATTATCTTGTTACAAAATAATTCCTTCGTGGTAAGCTTAAAGTATATTATAGACCATTATTATATATATTATTATAGCTATCATATATTTATGACGTCATAATCTTTGAGTCGTAGATATACAAATGGCCATCATGTGATCATAAGCTGGAAAGTGGGACTTCAGGTTTGCTCCACATGCCTAAGAAATGGCCGCATTTAATCATATGTTACATAAAAATCAATTAAAATATTATAGATATATCATAGTATTATATTCACCAATAGAATTAAGGATGGTCACCAAAGTGAAAACAAAAGTATGGACCGTCCACATTTTCACAAATGAAAGGAAGAACTGATTAATGCTTCAGTGAACAACTTGGTAGCACATGTAACTAATGAATTTTCCATTGCGTCATTGGATAACAAATATATATACATAAGTAGTCTATATCTCACATATATGTGAGATAACAATATTATAGGCGTCAAAATTGTCCTTCTGAGATAATTATATCATTTTACATTTTTCGTTACCATCATTATAATTATTACATTCTCATCTAAATATTTGTATAAGATGCATAGTTTTTTTTATGAAAAATGTTATTAAAAATGAAAAATTCCCTTTACTGTTCAAACTATGCGAGAAAAGAAATAGGTTAATTTCATTTCTGTAAATCAAATTTTCATGTACACTCTTCAAGGTCAAACTATCGACCACTGAAGTTTGGTAATTGTGAATTCTCTTTTGTTAAAGCTCCTTCGGCTTTAACGAACACATTCTCATCACATGTCTCGTGATTTTGTTATCAAACGTTTTATTGTACCTTGTGCCTTTTTGTCGAAAAATTTAATTTGTTTATTTGTAATGTCATTTTTCATTATTAAAAGAAAAACTACGCGTCTTGTCAAAAAATTATTCCTGACAAATTTGTAGCTCTTCTTTGAGTGAACAACTTTTGTTATTAAATTTGTTTCATAGCTTGTGTCGTTTGTCTAAAAATTTGATTCTTTTACATTCAAAGTTGGTTTTTACGAAATAAAACGAAAACAAGGCGTCCAATCAAAACGTGATTCATAACGAATATAGTAGATCTTTTTCGGGTGCATAATTTTTGTCGATTCATCTATATTCGTATCTTGCATAGTTTGACCGAAAAATGAAATTTTTATTTTTCATTATTTTTTTCTGCGATCAAAATTTGAATTTTCGATTTTTCAAACAAAAATTTTTAATAGCTATGAAACCTAGTAGGGCTTTCAAAAAGCAGTTTTTCTTTTCTTCACTTTTTTCATATCGTGCTTTGCTTGTCTTGAAATTTTCATTTTCGTTTGTTTCTTTGACTTTTTACGATTTACAGGGGGGAGGGGAGGGGGTGTTTAAATAATTTCCAAATATCCTGAACAAACAAATATTATTTTTGACATCAAATAAACATCATGTGTATTAAAAAATTAGTTAAAAAAATGTTTTTAGCATGTTGCATTTATTGGGGAATTTTTCGGGCACAATACAATGGGGGGGGGGGGGGGGGGAGTAAAAGTCATTTTATGGAAAGTATTCCTTGGACATTCCTCAAGAAGTGACTGAGCTTTAATTTACAGAAAGTTAATAACAACTACATCTTCTTCCATTTTTTTAAGCTGAGCTTTTTCCATTTAAAATTAGATATCTAGAAAGGAAGATTTCTAGCATTTTAAGAACGGAAAGAATATTCTCTTTCATTTATTGTGAAAGTGGAAGCATTTTTTTCTCTGAAAAATGTTTACAACTTACGACAGATAATTATTTCAACAATCGTTTCCGTAATTGAATTTTTTCTTACTCTCGTTTCTTACCAATTTTTAAGAAAGTGTTAGCTTTAAATGAATTATGTTTTATTGTAACAGGGACGCCATTCCTTAACTACATTGTTTTAAATTTTGAAAGTGAGTACATAAATCTTAAAATGTAGTTATTTGTTTAAGAAAATTTTCATTAAAAAAATTGTTTTAAGACGAGCACTCACATTGTTACTTGTTAATGAATTTCATACAGTTCTAAAACATCAGACGATCAATCACATTGTTACTTGTTTACGAATTTCATGTAATTCTAAAACATCAGACGATGTTATTACATTCTCATTAGAGAAGTTATTAGATTTGTGTAAAATTTGCCCCCCCCCCCTCGTTTTTGTCAAGTGTCTGTTCTGTTGTCTTTGTGTCTGTAGATTTTTAGACTGTTAACACGCTAACTTTCAAAAGAATTGACATATTGGATTGGTGTTTGGTATACTTTTCAAGTGTCCTAACAAAAAAAAAAAAAGACGAACAATTTATCCTGTTGACTTTTTTTGATAAAAATAAAGTTACAGAAGTTTCAGCATTCACAAAATACCAAAAAACCAACGAAAATTAACATTTTAATCCAAAGAACGCACGATATGAAAAAATGCCACAGGGAGAAAAACGTTGCATTTTGAACACACTACAAGATTAATGAAACAACTTTTTGAATTTTCTTGAAAAATCGAAAATTCAAATTTTGACCGCACAAAAAATAATGAAAATTTCCATTTTGCGGTTGGACTATACAAGATAGAAAAAAAGTTGAATTTACAAAAATTGTGCATTCAAAAAAGATCTACAAATTTGTAGGGTCACTTTTCGATACGACGCGTAGTTTTTGATGTATTCGTAAAAAACTACATTGAAAATAGAAAAATTGAATTTTCAGAAAAAAAACAACACAAGATACGAAAGAAAAATAAATAAAGAAAATTTTTTCACAAAAAAGAGCTACAAATTTGCTATTAGCAATTTTTTGATAGCACGTGTAGTTTTTATTTTAATCATAAAAAATGAAATTCCGAATAAAAAAATAAAATTTTCTGGAAAACGTAACAAGGTACAAAGAAAAAATTGATAAAAAAAGTTGTTTACCCAAAAAGGATCTGAAAATTTGTTATTGATAATTTTGAGATAGAACAAGTGGATGTTCTTTTAATCGGAAAAAACAAGATTAAAAATAAAAAATTGATCTTTTGGAAAAACGACATAAGAGACTAAAAAAAATGAAAAGACAAAATTTTTTCAACCAAAAAATATCTACAAATTTGTTATTAACTCTTGTTATGAAAACGTATTAAAAACAAAAAATTACCTTTTCTAAAAACGGAAAAAAGCTACATTAATATTTTATTTGGCGAAATGTTTTGCCGAAATCATGTCTCCATTTTTCCACAAAACCACTTTGCACTAGAATGCGTATTTTCAGTTTAAATTGTAAAAAATAACATTCAAAATAAATAAATGACATATATGCATTTTTTTCAATCAAAAAAAAAGACAATGAAAATACTTAAAATAATATAAATTTATTAAAATGATACGTTTTTCAGGGTAGATAAGAATAAAATTTAATGCAAAATAAGGAACGAATATTAAATTAATCATGATAAATGGAACTTGTACTTTAGTTTGTAATATCTGAATGAGTAATTCCAGGCCAAGTTTTTGAATCAGAAACAAATAACAATGTGGGTGAACATCTTATGTCTTAGAACTGTATGAAATTCGTAAACAAGTAACAATGTGATTGATCGTCTTATGTTTTAGAACTACATGAATTTCGTAAACAAGTAACAATGAGATTGATCGGCTTATGTCTTAGAACTGTATGAAAGAACTGCATGAAATACAGAAAGAAATTACAATGCAATTGATCGTTTTATATTTTAGGACGGCATGAAATTCATGAACAAATTACAATGTGAGTGATGCTCTTATGTTTGAGAACTGCATGAAATTCAGAAACAAATGACAATGTGATTGATCGCCTTAGTTTGAGAACTGTACGAAATTCGTAAACAAGTAGCAATGTGATTGATCGTCTTATGTTTTAGAACTGCATGAAATTCAAAAGCTAATTACAATGCAATTGATCGTTTTATATTTTAGAACTGCATGAAATTCAAAACCAAATGATAATGTGATTGATCGCCTTGGTTTTAGAACTGTATGAAATTCACAAAAATGAAAATATGATTGATCGTCTTATATTTTAGAACGGCATGCAATTCAAAAACAAATGACAATATGATTGATCGCCCTAGTTTCATAACTGTATGAAATTCGTAAACAAGTAAAAATGTGATTGATCGTCTTATGTTTTAGAACTACATGAAATTCGTAAACAAGTAACAATGAGATTGATCGGCTTATGTCTTAGAACTGTATGAAAGATCTGCATGGAATACAGAAAGAAATTACAATGCAATTGATCGTTTTATATTTCAGAACAGCATGAAATTCATAAACAAATGACAATGTAAGTGATGCTCTTATGTTTGAGAACTGCATGAAATTCAGAAACAAATGACGATGTGAGTCGTGGTCTTATGTTTCAGAAATGCATGAAATTCAAAAAAAAATGACAATGTGAGTAGAAGGGCTATGTACGTTCTGGACCACTTACCGACCGAGCAGGTTCTGTTCCATGCTAAGTTACCGACAGTCGGTAAGTGGCCTCGGTCGGTAATGCAGATTTCCAATGTACCAACAGATGGCGCCACCGTCGCAAGTTACCGACAGTCGATATTACCATCAGTCGGTAATGCAGATTTCCAATGTACCAACAGATGGCGCTACAGTCGCAAGTTACCAACAGTCGATATTACCATCAGTCGGTAATGCAGATTCCTGTCATACATTGATCCTCGGTCGATACGTCAGGGTTCTACCTTACCGACCTTGAACCACAGCCTTGAGATTCTCTTGACTTTATAAAAATGTTAAA
>CAKNXH010085957.1:0-23200 GCA_932178445.1 Andricus quercusramuli | reverse complement strand
CTATAGAATACCAATCTTCCATTTATACTGTAGAACACGAATCTTCTCATTTGTACTATAGAATACCAATCTTCCATTTATATTATAGAATACCAATGCTCCATTCATACCATAGAACAAGAATCTTCTATTTTGTACTATAGAATACAAATGTTCTATTTATACTGTAGAATACGAATCTTCTATTTATACTACAGAATACGAAACCTCTATTTATAGAATTTGTACTATAGAATACCAATATTCTATTTGTAGAATAGAATACGAATTTTCTATTTATACTATAGAATGCGGATCTTCCATTTATACTATAGCATACAAAACCTCTATTTATATTATTTGTACCATAGAATACCAATATTCTATTCATAATTTAGAATACGAATTTTCTATTTTTTACTATAGATTGAGAACACAAATCTTCTATTTATGATATTTATACTATAGAATACCAATCTTTCACTCATACTATATAGAATAAGAATTTTCTATTCATAGTGTTTATACTATAGAACACCAATTTTCTATTTACAGTAAAGAATACTAATCTTCTATTCATACTATAGAAGTAAATTTCTGTTGATGAATTTGATCCCGGAATTATATCAAAATGATATCCAAGACTTTTATACAGATTTCGGATTTGTTATTCAATCCGCAAATTTGCGCATCAAAATGATCAGAGTCTCAAGATCATTTGAAGTGTGGCACTACAGAAATAAATAACATAAAAATTCGCATTTTTCAGGTAAGAGGAATAGCATTCTGGAAAATCAGAAACACTATTCAAAGGTGAAACAAAAGTCCACTTCTGAGCAGAAGTATTGCACTAGACTAGAGGAAGAAGTGCACTACCCTAAAATTCAACTGAGCTTGGCTGCGGATTACGATACAAAATTCAATTTTTAGTCGAAATAACAAATAAAAACTTGCACCATAACAATAATAATAACATTATACTGAATAAAGAATAAATTTTATGTAAAAAAGTGAGCCAGTTAAAAAAAAAATTAATCGAGGATTTTAATATTAAAATTTCACGGGTTTTCAAAATCGATATGCCTTTAATTTAAAATTAAGTTCTTGTTAGGTGAAATATGAATTATTACATTTTCTGTTGAGAATTCATCACTTTTTATTGAAAATTCAACTATTTGCTTCAAAGTTGAACTACATTTAGAGAATCTTATTTTTTTGGTTGAAGATTCTATATTTTACAGGCAAAAATTGTTTTCGTCGGCTGAAAATGAACCTGTTTGGTTGACAGTTGAATTGTTTTTTTTTTAATGCATTTTTCAGTTGAAAATTCATCATTTTAGTTGCAAAATCATCTTTTTGGTTGAAATTTTTATGATAAAGTTGAAAATTCGCTGTTTAGTAAAAAATTGATTTTTTTAAACTGAAAATTTAAGTTTTGCAGTTGAAGACTCATAATTTTTATTGAAAATTCATCTGTTTGGTTGAAGATTGAACTATTTTGTTAAAAATTCTTGTTTTTTCTTACTAAATTCAAGTATTCGGTTGTAAATTCCTCTTTTTGATTGATAATTTAACTATTTCTTGAAAATTCGCTTTTTTCACTTTTCGGTCAAAGTTCGATCAAGTTCGATTTTCTGATGCCTCAGGTGAACGTATCAGATTCTTTTAAACACCTTCTTCTTTTGTACCACCTGCATCCCTAAACTCAATGGAATATGAAATATGAAATCTGACACCAGAAACCGTAAGATGTATAAATTACGAGCCAGCATAACATCCATAAAAGTCGCTGCCAGTTACATTTGTAAAGTCAAACCTAACTATAAATTTCGCTCGTTTACATGTTTTCCGGAATCTGTCACTGAACTGTGGGTACAGCATTTTGTGACTGGTCGTAAAACAAAATCCAAATAAAACAAAAGTTTGCCGTAAATCATGCAACAGAGAATTTTCCAGACTCTCGAATGTTTTTTTGGGAAGAAGGCATTTTCAAATCGCAAATTTTCAATCACCCGTTAGAATCTGTGTTTCGTATCTTCGTATCTACATCGCACACTTTGAGAGTTCTTACGGGCCCCGAGAGAAACCTCAGAACAGAGTGGGTGGAATTTCCAGCGTTGCCAGACCACGAGGTGTACCAGACGAGGGATGTTTATTCTTTCATTTGGGATGCTGAGATAAATTCTGAGTCACTAGTGTTTGTCAACACGGTAGTCATTTTTATCAGAATTAGAGGGTACGAAATAGGAATAAAGCCCCTGAGCTATACATTTCAAAGGGATGATATTGGTTTCGGATTAATCTATTAGATGGAAGATTTCAAATGTTTAATAGACACTGGGTCATAGGGGTAACTTAGGGCGTTTCTCTAATCAGCGTAATAGGTTTGGACTCCATTGTCATGTTTTTCTACCATAAAGGTGAATCAGCCAATTAAACTTTTAGGGCCAATAGACCTACATCATATTTGAACAAAGGGAACTATGTGTAGAAATATGTCCGTTAATTAAATTGAAAGCTTTTTCTTCCGTATTAAAGACTGGATGATTGGATTGATATAAAAAATCGTTGAGGTTCCACAATTAGTCTCAGCGTCTATCGAAGACGAGATTATTTCAGAGGACCTATCCGTCGAAAAATGAGAATGCAAAAAGTGAGTTGACATGTGAATGAAATCAGCCTTCATGGATGAGATATACCTGAAACTGATTTCTTGAAGCTTGACCAGGAGCGAAGAGACCACCGGGTGCCGCTCAATTTATATCTCTATCTATAGCATCCCATGGTATCTTCCATTCAACCTGTTCGTTTGAATAGATCGACTATCCGTTGGGACAGTCTTTAAAAATTTAAAGCGAAAGACCGTCCCTGAACCGGATTTGCCAAACCTAATCCTCTGCGAGACACTCGCGGCACGAACTTCTATACCTGAACAGGTGTATTATCTGATGTAGCGAACCGTAACCCCATTATTGACTAATTCCTCCATTCCTTGTGGAAATTTTTTCCCTTGGAATTTATGGGTGCTAATGACTCCACACATTTTTTTTAGGAATTTCCAAATGATTGATTTACGATCCGTTGTACCCTTTCTAACAATTACACAATTTAAAATTCCGGTAATTAAAATTCAATCAACGAGAGTTAATTTAATTTGTAATTCATTTGGTCTTGATTAAACTTCAGAATGGGTTGGTTAGATTGATACTTACCACTCTAGATTCAATGTCAAGACTTTGATCTCGCCTTCTCTTGCCAAGGACAGGGGTACATAGGAACATGTCCATAGAACTGCCATCTTGATCTCTTCTCAAAGAATCCAAAGTTTTTACAGCTACTATCGCTGCGGCCTCGTATAATTCTTTCAAGGCTTTTGGCCTTGAGTCTGATGTAAATAGCGAGGTCACAGGTTTGTTCCAAGATTTAAAATGTTCCGTCCTCAACGCAAAGGTCGACATATCAGATTCCGCTGCAACAAAAAGAAACCACAATTAATTTAATATCAAAACTAAATCCAAATTAGCTTAATAAACTAGAGATAGAAGTTGGCAGCAGTCAGAAAACGCTAAGATAAACCAAAAAAACCGTTCCAATTGAACAATTCTTTTTCTTTACACTCTAATTGTAATTATACTATTAACGTATTTTTCTCGACGCCCTTGTTTTGTTTGGGGCTTCATAGTGCAATAAACGTTCAACAATGGTGCATACGTGTGTTTTTCAAAGCTCCTTACGTTCCTCCATTATCGCATGAGTGTTTTAGTCCTCTCTGCTTTATTGTTTCTGCAAACACAATGCCGATCTCTTAATCTCCATTGTTTTGATCTCGCTAAAGGGTCGTGATCCTATAGGATCCTTGATGCGATTTCCGAATAATCCCTTTCCATCCCTTTCACTGGGTTCCAGACCACGAAGTAAAATGTTGGTTTAAAAGTGATTCGGTGACAACAACGGAATTTGTACTATGAGGAAAGTTTGAATTGGAAGATTGGGTATACCTTCCTCAAAAAAGTTTGTTTTGTACCTGAATAGTATTTTCAACTCTGATATCATATGAAGATTTTGAAAGGAATTAGTATGTATGTGATTCAGCTACTTGTTCGAGTCCAATTATTGCGAAGATGCTAATAGTGAATGTCTGTGTTAAGGGCACATATATTATATCTATTGAGCCTGAAGCTGTACTCGGGTTTCAATACTTGAATCCGATCTCACCTTGGCATTTCTATAGGATTCCTTCGTGATCAGGCTATATCAATTCTTGATCTTAAAATCATATTCATAATTAAGACCAAATCATATACTACAATATTGGAAAAATCTTCAATTTTCTTTAGCATTTATTTTGAGGGGTATCATTTTCGATCTGGGATTGCGGCTGGTTGGAAGATCCAGAGATCGGTCAGGTTGGAGGTTGGAGAAAGAGAAGAAGGTTAAGGATGCGAATGCCAAAGAAGCGCAAAGAAGAAGGTAGAGTCGCGACGCCAAAGCCGGTTGTCCTGTGGGAGGTCCGCCATAGCCGATGAGGCTGAGCATCGCTATGCAAAGTGCCCTCGAGGGCCGCTCTTTCGCGGCCCTTTCTTCTTCGGCAAGACCGACAAGACGGCTCACCGTCAGCCGTAAAACCTCGAGACTACTCTCGCCATGAACCAAGATATCAAGAAAGCGCGAGTAATTCATGGTTGCGGCAGTTGAGCCGCCGTGCAAACCTAAATTATCCCCTTACAAGGTGCCTAAAGCGAATTCGAAGTCCTTTTCCTTGTCTTATAGAGTCCACGAATCGATTTCTGATTTTATGACCACAATCTTATTAGCAGTTGTTCACATCATACGAGAGCAATATCCATGTACAGTGAAACATACATGATGAATGACTGTATCATGCGCTTCCATATTTACAATGACATAAGAGCTTCAACCTTTCAGGAACGTTTCATCACGTTCGAACTATAGCCAACATCTTGGAAGGAAAATTGGTAGATGGAAAAGATTTGATGATTTGAAATTTCTTAATTTCATTAATGTGTATCAATTCGGTGTTATAATCTGGTACTCTTGCTTAAGGCCTCTGATCTTAACTTATGCTTATGGTCATAGCGGTGTCTTCGTTTTTTTTTGACCTTCTGCTTTTCAGTAGAGCACTATTTATCTCTAGAGTGATAAAACATGTTGCAAAATTACTTTATGAGCACATAATTTCCGGAAACATGGGTTCTGCCATGGGTTAGTACAGCATATATCCACGTCTTTATAAGCTATGCCTGTAGCAAGTATATCCTTATTTTTATAGATCATAAGCTTCGACTTTCCAAGAAAGGTTCTTCTGATTTAAATTCATTGTTCACGTATAGTTGGTGAATGTTTAGAATCAGTTAAAGGGCATAGGTGATTTTGACGGAAAATAAATTTATAAATGTAGAAGATTGTAGTTGATTTTGCATCGGATATGTTTCTGTAATTTTTTTAGTCAATCGATGGTTGACTTCTCTTTGTAATCTAGTGTCTTTGTTTTAAAGATATTGTCGGCTCTTGGGCCTGACCTTCTTCTACACTTTAGTGAAGCATTACTTATCTCCAAAGTGATAAAACATATTGCATAACCACTTTATGAGCACATTATTCCTCAAAAACATGGCTATTGCTGTAGGTTAGTACAACATTTGCATAAAACACGTTTGAATCAAGTATCTCTATTTTTAAAGGCTTTTTATGTTCCAACTTTCCAAGAAAAGTTCCTTGGAGTAAATTCGCATTTCACATATATATCTTTAAAGAAAGCATTGTTAAATACATAAGATGATTGGATCATATAGAGTTCTTGATTTTTTTCTGTTATTATAATTTGTTGTCTTTGTCACATTCGAAGTTGTAAAACGTGACCTTCTTCTGCTTTTCAGTAGAACATTAGTTATATCTAAAGTGGTGAAACATGTCACACTCTCACTGTCTGAGAACAATGCTCCTGATGTCAGTATGGGTTCGTTCCTGGCACACCTACCCACATCAGCAATGTCTACATTGTTTCAGATTCTCGGAGACAATCTTTTGAAAGAAGAAATTAAATCGTTTCATAGAAGAGGCACAGAATTCTAATAGTAGTACAACTTCATGAGTTGTGGTTCAATATGAAACGATAAAATGATTGATTCTTGGTAATGGTAGTGGATTTTCTTTCCGCTATAAACATTAGTTATGACGATGCTATTCAGATGATACGTATCAATTAGGGTTTCTTCCTCAGTTTATGAGGTGGAAATCCGCGAGCCACCTACGTGGACGAGTATTACGCTTCTACATGAATCTTGATAAGGTTGCAAGCTCGAAGACCTACTCCGTTTTCTCTTTTTATTTACGAGATAAAGCAGTACGGGAATTCCTGTACTGACTGCACTCGAACAGAGCAGTCTTAGAACGTGCGAGACAGGCAAATGGCGGTCACGATCTTCACTCGAGATTTGGGACACCTCGCGGTCAGTGGCGTAGCATCAGATCTGCAGAACTCCAGCAGATTATCACGCCCAGATATCGAGCGCTTCTTCGAAAGGGTTTAATGAATCCCCCTGTTCAATTGTCCATAGAACTCGCACGAGCCGACTGATTCAAAGAACACGCATTACTGCTGATCCTCGACGATAACAATATTATCAGCAATCAATTTATACTTTTTTCATCAGGAAAATTCTATAGACTAAAGATCCAGAAAGAATAAGACTATAGTCTATAGAATTGGTGAAATTATCTACTGGTGTGAAGAATTTATGTTATATGTCAAATTAACCTATCAGGGGCCCTACATATCCCATAACAGGTTTTGCTTTCACCCACAAACACACGCACACACACACTTGTAATACTGCCTTTAAGAATCCAGTAGCGCATCGTTACGTGGTCCGGTCCTCTTTTGTTCGAGGTAATGTCTGGAAAAAAGAATTAAAAGAGAGAGGGGCAACCGCGAAAGGGTGAGAAGCATGACGATTGAGAAAGAAGGATTTGATACGAGGGATGACGAAGGTGGGAGCACAGGAAGGCGTTAAGGTACGATGAGGTGGGGTAAGTAAAGAAGGGTAAGAGGAGGTAGGGATGAGGAGGAATGCGGTTACGGTAGATCGCGGACCAGTCCCTGGCGCACCAGCCCGTCGAGTTCCAAGAGGCCCCCGATGGGTCCGAAAAAAAGAAAAGAAAAAAGAAAGAAAAACAAGATTACGTTGGTCCCTTGCCTTCTTCCATTTTAAGACTCGCCATTCAGTACAAACGACCAGCCGCGGACCAATAAACTTCCTTCCCTTTATACCTTGCGCCCAACTATATCGCCCTTATCTGGCACTTATCGAAAAAACAACTACAACTGTCCTTCTCGCTGATATTTATTTTTTTAGGGACATCAAATTCAATTCGGATAGCGGCAGAATTGGCTATTAGCTTCTGAGAGTAGATGGTAATTGAGGTTTAAGTTATGGGAAAAGATTTTATTTTTCGAAGATATTTCTGTGGTACGGGGTTTGATAATTAACTTCAGTAGAGTTAGGAATTTTGAAATTTTAATGGTTACTGCAATCCCTGCACATTTCGAGGTCCATCTTATTTTGGAGATTCGTCCGAAGTGTAGAAAGTCAGGGTCTTGTATCGATTTCCGATGATTGCAGGGTACAATAATTGCAAAACATTCCAACGGAATGAAGCCTGTACTTGAGGATATGACATCTTTTTTGCCTGCCAGAGATTGTAATTGAACCTGAGAGGAATTGTTAATTTTCTCTGGTAAGAAAAAAGTTGAAGGTTCTCAAGTTTAAAGAGCATTTCTTTTTCGACCCACAAAGAACAAAGTATACTATTGAACTGAGAGACCCAAGTTTTCAATGTTTCATGAATGCGTTTCAGTTTGGGGATACACGTGCCATTGAATTTAGTATTGGTTATACGAACAAATCACTCAATGGCACGTTTATTTAATTCCCAATCTGAAACGCAGTATATGAAAAATTTCAACGTAGCTATGAAAAATTGAAATGCGAAGAAGGGAAAGAATAATAAAGAATAATCTTTTGTCAGTGTGGAAAGTAGTGATTGGCGGAGCGACGCTTAAATGTATTAGCGACAGTCTTAAGACGCGAGGGTTTAGAAAACGATCGGGATTTACTACTGCGCAAAACGATGTTCGAGGGGAGTTCCGGGAGTACTGAATGCAAGCATTATGACGCAAAAGTAAGGGGGCTCGTTAGTGCGTAACTGGAAAAAGGCATTTATAGCTTATGAGGGCAGTAAGTTAAGGAACGCCATCAGCACCAGTTTCATTGGCCATAAGAAATTGAGCGTATCGCCTCCCTATCCAAAAAAGAACTACCGACTCCTTTTTTATTTCCGGTTTCCCTGGCACGTTGCATGGCTTTGGTACAGGAATGGAGTTTTCGGTCCAAAGATATGGACTGATAATATGATTACGGTGATGTTGCAACTCATGATGAAATATTAGATTGACCTTTTTCGTCAGCCAAACTCAATCATCAGCTTGGGGTTCATTGTTGAATAAAGAAGGAGTCCACGGAGATCACAAGTATATGTATGTATATCAAGTAGATGCTTGAGGGTAGAGACAATAACGCCCTATCAGATCGGCATTCCGTAGCATGCTGACATGACTGGAAAACTGAGATGAGACGATAACCTCTAACAACCGTGGACCTGGCCAAGGCAATTTTGACCAGAGCACAAAAGGAGAGTGAAGCACTCTCATTATTTTCGACAGGATTGCAAATCATTCAAATGTTCTCGAAGATCATTCGTTCTCGATTGAGTGTACTGAGAAACTGGTATAAAATTTAAATTTATAGGGATAATTTATTATTAAATAAGAGCTTAATTATCCAATTACTTCCAGAATATAAAGTCAGGATACTAGATCTCGTGACACTGATAAATTGATCTTCAATGTTCTAATCGTTAATCTGGTGGAGGGTGGATCTGTATCATCAAGCGGTGATTATAACCAACCGGTATATGAAAGATTAACAAGTCAGCTGACGATAGTCTATAGAATCGACCTAAATCAGGACAATTAGTGCCATTGGCGATTTTTCATCTCGTGAACAAGCGAGAGGCTGGTGCCAAGAGGAACGAAGGACAGGACGTCGAGGTCATTCTTTATTGAAAGAGGAGTTCGCTCTGATGACAATAGCAATCACGTCTTCTAAATACTATGGATACAAGCAGGAAGTGTTTCGTCGTTAGCTCTACTTAGCTTCGCTTAATTGAAGATAAAAGGCTGCAACTCCCCATACCGCAATGCACTCAGTAGATTGGCATCTACAATGTTACAACCTTTCACACAAATTAGGTTGTAAAAAAATAAAATGAGAGGGTCATCCAAAGAGAGATCAGGAATAAAAATTAGATGGATAGATATAAAATTTTAAACTCTAATGATTAATTCAGAGATTAATTCAGTCGTGTATTTCCGGCAAAAAAAGATTGCCCTGAAAAAAGGGTTCACGCAAGAGGTAACGTAAGACGTAATTATGTGTAGCAACTTCCTTTCCTGAGGGAGGCAAGTGACCTAATTCCTCTCTTCCTCACAACTCTTTCAAGCATCATAAAGACAACTTCCGTTCATTTTTCACGCAAGCCCTTAATTAAAAACATACTTCTTCGTCTCGGAAGCAGTTGTGGTTGCAATTCATTCAGAAGTTGCTGAATGCAATGAATGCATTCCCTGAAGACTTATGGAGTATAGGAAACGTAGGTATTCCCAGTGACTTCACTATCGGTAGTCGATACTTGACTAGCGATATGCAAGTTCAATGCACTACTGCCATGTGGATTGGAAACTCGGAATTGTAAAGTCGCGATATGTACCATATTGTATTGTATATGGTAGGAGCTGTGTTCTCTATGTGTACGTTCATATCCATATATATGTATTCAGCTTCTATAATTGCATGTGTACACGAAATTGAATATGTATATGCTACTGAATATGTATACGGAATGTGGTATATGTATATGTTGGATAGTATGTGTGCACTTTACAGGCCTTCTTTCAGCCAGGCAAGGGTGCAGATATTTATCGGTACATGAAACGACAAAAAGGAAGGATACCCTTCCAAGAGCTTCTGTATTCTCAGCGGCAGGTAGTTGACACTCCTCCGTCGATAATACAGGAGTGAGCACGGGAGGTCGCTCGCATCCATAAAGCGGCAGCTGCTGCCGCAGATGCAAATCAGGAAATACGCAAGTACCGTTTTGCATAGAGAATGCCAGATTAACACCGTCGATTTTTTCAACCTGGTTAACAATAGTTACGTGTATAGACGTCTATTTCAACCACCATCACTCGAGTAGAAATTATACTGGGATGCGGGTCCTTGATTGTAAAATATCTTCCGACTTACAGTTTAAAGTGGTCATAAATCTTAATCTCCTATTGAAATTATTTCCTTCCGAGTTTAGAGTCATAAACCTCATTATCTAACCCTCATATGACTTTCAAGAGTTTCATTTTCAGATAATAAGCCTGTTAGTTATTTGAAAAATATTATTTCTTGATGTCTCCATTAGTTGTAGCTGTTTTCATAGTCTAATTGGTCTTTGGTTATTGAAAACCAGTCACTCCTTTCAGTATCCTTCTCTAATCGAGTTTGTTCATCTAATGAAAGTTTTCTAGAAAAGTTGAAAATGCAAATACTTGCATTAGCATACCTGGCGTGCAAGATTACAAGGGATGCACGTGGTTCAGAGATTAAATATTGCTGATAGGGTGCTAGGTCCAGGGTCCATTGCATTATAAAATGTATACATATATATGATCCCCTCCTCATTAAGTAGGTATATGTTCCTTATCTCCCATCCAGACTTTTAAATAACTAAATTTTTTCTTGGTCGCAAAATAATTTTTCAGAATAATTTTATGTAATAAATATTGCTGGATGATAATAATGGTGTATATTACCACCTTGAATAGCGAAACTTACTCCCTTTCACTTTCGAGCAGCACAACTCCTATCAATTACGAAGAGATCACCCCTCCCTATCAGAAAGAGGATCTCGATCTTTGATTCAAATTATAGCTTTCGATGTATCGATTCCAGATGGTAGCAAAAACGCATTTCCGACAGGAAAAAAGTGCATCAGACTAGATTGTGGCCTGACCGCAAGACCTACATCAATAAGGAAAATTAGTCTTGATAGACAGAATGAGATTAGACAAAGAGTAAACAAATGTCTCAGGAAAGTAAGCTTCTTATAAATAGAAGTGGCAAGATAAAGAGTCAATTCGGGTCTTGCAATGGTTTTTTTTTGAAACTGTCATCAACAATAGGTATAGTATATATAACATATATTACGAAAATGAGATTTTGCAGCAACCCTGTTTTAATTTTGACGACTTGGAATGAATCAAACCTGACCTGCATAACAGGAATTTTCTATTAAAAAAGTGAACTTCCTGAAAAAGTATACGAAAACCGGGTTTCATTATAGGGGTCGTACCAGTTTCCTTACAGTTATTGTCCCTCCAGAAATTCCTGGTTTTAATTGGCCGTGACTCAGTCCACAGTAACGAGAAGCGGTTCAATTGTTCTCCATTGAGATCAATTTAACGTTACACAAAACGAAAAAGTATTGAATAAAAAATATGGATGGTGATGGTACGCTCAAGGAAGTTTCACGTGTCCTATCGCTATCACATTGAATTACACTCTGGAAGGACACATCTCTCCAGGTCTGACCGATAAAGAACTGGTGATAAATTATTATCGCTCCGCAGGTTTCATTAGATAAAGCGACGAGATAAAGCCGGATCGAGCTTCTTGAGCTCATTGGCTTCATTTTCACCTTCCTTTGCTGCGTGGGATTAATAACAGAGGATAATAATAAATGAGTACGCTTAAATTTATAGTTATTTCCTTCGGCATTTATGGGTGCAATTAAAATAAATTTTAGCACTCTCGTCTGGATTTACTTTATAATGAAAGTATAAATAATTAAATATATGGTTGAAAAACAAAAAGTTGGAATAAGGGAGCATCCATATATTACGTGAGACTTTACAGGGGGGGGGGGCTTTCCTTAAAGTGATAAGACAAAAAGGCAAATTTTCCAGAAGAAAGATGAATTTTTGACAAAAAAGTTCAATTTCAGTCAATAGACATGAATTTTCAACCAAGAAAGGTGACTAATAAAATATTTGAATTTTTTACCAAATAGTTGACGTTTTAGCCTACAAAGATGAATTTTCAAATACGAAAATCAATTTTCTATCAAATTAAGTTTGAAACAATATTTTTCAATAAAAAACGAATTTTCAATCAGTTCAATTCAAATAAAAAAGTGAATTTAGAAAAAATAGATCCTCAATCAAAATGATGAATTTTCAACAAGACAAAATTCTTTTTTTTACTAATAGATGAATTTTCAACAAAATACATGAATTTGCTACCAAATTGTTAAATTTTCAAGCAAAAATGGAATAGCTACATTTTAAGATAAAAAAATATTCTTAAACCACAAAAAACTAATGATTAATAAAATAGTTGTATTTTCAAACAAAAAGTTTAATTTTAAGCCAAATAGCTTATTTTTCTATCAAAGTAGTTGCATTTTCAACCAAAAATATGAATTTTCAACCTAAAAGTTAATTTTCAACCAAATAGTTTTCAAGACAAACCAAAACCAGAATTTTCAAGCCAAAAAGACAAATTTTTAACAAAAAATATTTATTTTCTTTTCAAAATTTTCAGCAAAATACATGAATTTTCTACCGAACTGTTGAATTTTTAAATTATGAAGGAAAAATTGTCATTTAGAAATGGAATTGCTACATTTTAAGATAACAAAAATTTTAACTGAAGAAACGAATCTCCATCAAAATAGTTAAATTTTCAAATGAATAGTTTAATTTTAAACCAAATAGTTCAATTTTCTATTAAACTGTGGAATTTTTAAGCCAAAAGGACAAATTTACAACCAAACAGCTGAATTTTCGGCCAAAAAAGAAGTCTTCAAAAAAATATTTGAATATAAACAAAATAATTAAACTTTCAACAAAATAGTTGAACTAATTTGAAACCAAATAGTCTGAATTTTTAAACTACGAATTTTTGACCAAATATCTGAATTTTGAACCAGACAGTTGATTTTTCAACTAAAAAAAAATCAATTTTCAATAGAGAATGAAATAGTAAAATTTTCAGTAAAAAAAACTACTTTAAAAAAATGGAATCATCAAGAATTTGAATTCAACGGAGAAAGGCGAATTTTCAAAAAAATAATACAGTTTTCAAGCTAAAAAGTAAAATGTTTTAGAAAACAGTTAACCTTTAAGCCAGAAAAGAAGAATTTTCAGAACGTAATTCATTTTTTAATCAAGAAAAATAAATTTCAACTAAAAAAGATAAATTTTTAACCAAAATTGAATCCACAACCAAAATTTTTAACAAAACAAAATGAATGTCCCACCAACTAGTTGAATTTTAAATTTATAAGCAAAAATTTTTGAATAAAAAATGGAATAGCTACATTTTTAGCTTAAAAATTGATGTTTAACAAAAAAAAAACTATTTCCAACAGAATAGTTCGATTTTCAAATTAATGGTTTAAGTTTTAAGAAAAAAATTCAATTTCCCACCAAAATAATTTAGTTTTCAGCTCAAAACATGAATTTGCAATACAAAAATATAAATATTGAACAAAAAAGTTAATTTATGACCAAATAGATGAATTTTCAACTAAAATTATGAATGATTAATAAAAAATAATATTTTTGCAAAACAGTTCAACTTCAAATCAAATAGCTCAACAAAAATAGAATCATTTTCAACCAAGCAGTTGCATTTAACCAAAAACTATGATTTTTCAACTGAAGAGATGAGTTTTCAACTAAAAAGATGAATTTTCAACAACAACAAAAAATAATTTTCAAGAAAAAAGTTCAGTATTCAATCACAGAGTGGAATTTTTAATAAAAAAGTTGATTTTTCAACGAATAAGATTATTTATCAACAAAAAAGATGAATCATCAACAAAATTACTAATTTTTTAAACTAATTACTTGATTTTTCGACTAAAAAAGATGAATCTTCAACCAAAAATTTTTACTGGAAAATCTGTAATGGTTGAAAATTAAACTATCGTTCAAAATTCATCTCTTTTGGTAGAAATTTCATCTTTTTGGTTGAACATGCAAGTGCGGTCGAAAATTGATCTGTTTTGGTTGATCAAGTAACTATTTTCTTGAAAATTCGTGTTTTTTGGTTGAATCCAATTATTTTTTTATTCAAAATCAAACAATTTTTTTGGTTGAAACTTCATCTATGGCAATGTTTATTGATAGTTCATTTTTTTACTGAAAATTCAACTACTTGGCTGAAAGTCAAACTATTTTGTTAATTTAAAAAATATAACATTTCGAAAAACTCCCCCTACCCCCAAATCGCCTAACGTTATTTTTAGATGTTCCAATCCTGTACAATTAAGAAAACTTTTAGCACTCGTCTGGATCAACCTTATAATGAAAGTATATATATTGGAATCAGGTGTAAGATCTCTAATGAAATAATAAACCAAATTTGACCAATTAGAGGGTTCCCAGCAGATAAAACGCACGTGATCAAAATTCATTGACTTCTCTCTGGGACAGTGAAATCAAGCGATCCGTTAGAAAACCAGTTTGACCACTCGCAAACGTTCACTTTGGTCATGGAGAGTTGTTTGTCTTCAAATGGACGGAAATGTTTTTTTTTCCAAAAACGTTCACGAGATGCAACGCGTGGGTTTTGTATTGAATTAAAATCTGAATTCAAGAGAGAGAGAAAGAAAAAAAAAGAAAAAAAGCAGGCTTATGCCAAGGACTGAGCTTGATTAACATGGGCGCCATCATCATCACGAGAAGACCCCATAATATGACACATAAGTGTACTTCTAGCCCGAGATTATTACAATCTTCGTTGCTCATAGGTGCTCGTTATGATACGAGATATTACAGCATCATCGATAAAATTTCACGGTGCAGATCGACGCAATTTCAAATAGCGACACCTGGAAGAGCCAGTTTCCTGAAACGAGTTATATAGTCGGACGATTACGTTACGGGTCGAGGGGAATTGGAACAGATTCAAGTGAGCAGAAATATATTTCGACCCGGAGATTAATCTTTGCTCAAGAATTTACTCCTAGGCTATAGAAATTTTCATGTTATTGCATACGAATTTTTCTTTCCTCAAGAAAAGCGCAATATTACGGTGAAATTGCAATCGAAACTTATATAAGGAAGCGTCCACATATACGTGATATTTTCAGCTCACCCTTCCTATTTTTAAATACGAAATATACACTGGAACCTGGATTTGAGCAGTGATGCAACTAACGCGCCGAGTGCGGTCCTCCTGTTTGTCACGCTTGAATGAGCCGCGCCGTCACGCTTGACTGGGCAGCGCCTTCCCACTTGGACCCGCGGATCCTCTCATCAGGAAACCGCTGGGCTACATTAATTTTCGGAACGCACAAATCCAGTTTACTGAAATCAAGATTGACTTAGATGGCAGATTAACTTAATAGATGTGTGGTCATCTTTGAACTCATTTCTTGGTTAAAAGTTAATTTTATTAATTGAAAAGTATTTCATTATATTTTTGGTTTGAAATTAATCACGTTTTGCTAGAAATTTTACGATTTGCTTGAAAATTAAACTATATTCTTTCAAAAATTTGTTTAATTTTTGGTTGAAAATTAATTTTTCAACTGAAAATTTTACTTTTTTTTTGGTTGAAAAAGTTATCTTTTTTAGTTGAAAATTCATGAAATTTGTTCATAACTCATATTTTTTTGTGGAAAAAATATCTAAATATTTTAAAAATCTACTTTATGGTTGAAAATTAAACGCCTTTGGTTGAATGTTGAAATCTTTTCTCGAAAATTCATTTTTTTATGAAGATTACTTATTTTAGCTGAAAATTCATCTTTTTTATTGCAAATTCGACTATTTAGCTGAGAATTATTTTCTTTGTTGAGAATTGATTTTCTTAACTGAAAATGTAGAAGTTACATTTTTGGTTTCAAATTATTATTGTAAATAAAAAATTGATCTTTTCTGGTTAAAAATTAATTTTTTTTTGCTGAAAAATGAACTACTTGGTTTAAAGTTAAAACACTTTGTAAGACATTTTTTTAAATTGAAAATTCAATTATTTGGTCGTAAATAACCTTTTTTGTTGAGAATTTTTATTTTCAGGTTGATCATTCAACTGTTTTGTATAAAATGTATCTTTTTAGCTTTCAAATTCAACAATTTGTTAGAAAATTAAACTATTTGGTTCAAAATGAACTTTTTTGCTGAAAATTCATATTTTCGGTTCAGAATTCAACTACTTTGGTAGCAAAATTAAAAAATTTGAAAAAGCCAAAATTATGAATTATCTAGATTAATTTTCTACGAAAAAAAGCAATTTTCAACCAAATATATCAATTTTCAACAAAATAGTTGAATTTTCAACTAAAAAAGATAAATTTTCAACAAAATAGTTGAATTTTTAACTAAAAAAGATAAATTCATCATTTTTCTTTGACAATTCATACACTTGGTTACAAATTTAATTATCTTGATGAAAATTCAACATTTTTATTAAAAAGTCATCCATTTTTGTTGAAAATTCAACTATTTTGTTAAAAATTCGTCTTTTTGGCTTGAAAATTCAATCATTTTTTAAGAAAATTAAACTATTTGGATAAACTTTTTTTTAATCCATATTTTCCGTTGAAAATTCGACTACTTTGGCAGAAAAATAAAAAAAAAAGCCAAAAATACGAATTATCTACTAAATAGTTAAATTTTTAAACAGAGATGAACTTTCAACTAAAATGATAAATCTTGCAAAAAAATAATTTAAAACAAATGAGTTGAACATTTCACCAAATAGTTGAATTTTCGACTAAAAAGGATACATTTTTAACCAAATAGTTGCACTCTTAACTAAAAAAGATAAATTTATAATTTTTCTTTAAAAAGTCAAATACTTGCTTGAAAATTTAATTATCTTGATGAAAATTCAACATTTTTATCAAAAAGTTACCTCTTTTTGTTGAATATTCGACAGTTTTGTTGAAAACTCGTCATTTTTGATTGAGTTCAACTCTTTTTAATTTTAAATTTATAGATTCTTTTGTAGAAAAATCAAATATTAAAGAAAAAAGAATTTTAGTTGAAAATTCATATCTGCAGTTAAACATTTAACTATTTTGTTGAAAATTCCTTCCTTTTTTTCGTTGAAAATTAATCTTTTTGGTCAAACATTAATATTTTTTAGTAAATTAACCGCTTGTATTGAAGTTAACTACTTTGTTTAAAAATATATATATTTTCTAGTAGAAGATTCATTATAGTTGAAAATTGATCTCTTTGATTAAAAATTGATATATTTGGTTGAAAATGCGTTTTTTTGTTGAATTCAACTGTTTTTTTATCTAAAATTAAAAAAATTATGGGTTAAAATATCAACTATTACATTTTTTGTTAAAAATTTACTTTTTGGTTGAAGATTCACCTCTTTGGTTGAAAATTCGTTTTTTTGGATTAAGAATTAACCCTTTAAACTGAAAATTAGCCTATTCTAGTTTTGGGATGAAATTTATCTTTTTTAGTTGAAAGGTAACTGTTTGATAAAAATTAATTGGTTTCCATTAAGAATTTTACTATTTGTTAAAAATTAATTTTTTGGTTGAAAAATTATCTCTTTTAGTTGAAAATTTATTTCAGTAGTTGAAAATTTAACTATTTGGTTAAAAATTCATCTGCTCTCCAGAAAGTTCTTTTTCTTGGCTTGAAAACTTACCTATTTTTTTGAAAGCACAACTAATATGTTGAAGATTCATCCGTTTTCGAAAGTTCAATTAGTTCGTTGTTGATGCAACTGCTCGGTTAAAAATGAATTACTTTGAAAATTCATCTTGTTTGATATAAAACCTTTTTTGGAAAAAATGTAACTATTTTCTTGAAAATGCAATATAAATCTGCTTAGGATTTCAGGAATTTAAAGAGTTTCATATTGAATTCAATATAGTACCTATACATTAATTTTATTACAAAAAAATGTATTCTCTTATGATTTCCCTATGAGAAAAAAACAGCCAAGATTGGTAACATAGTTCATGGACGTCCACTTACTCTATACTGAATTGATTTCTTTTTCATTGAGCACTTCCTATTTCCTGACTCAATCTCCGAAAACTCAGAACCTCAGCTTCCGCCTTTCAATCAATTTCCATATGGCCTATACGATAAAGCAAAGTCCGGAAGTGATTATCGGCTTCTTGGCGCGTCCTGCCATGGTAATTGATTTTGATAGCTTAATCTCATTTGAGTCAAACCGGCAAGTGTCTTCTGCGCTCTTCTCCGTTTGTCTATCATCGCAGAAGGGAATTTTATTCAAGGCGCCAGAGTTTTATAACCCCTTGATCAATCAGCCAACTTCCTTGATGCTCCCGACTTCGGAATCTTCATTATCAGATCACTCTTCCGGAATTATCGTTAACGAAATGGATCTCCTGATCTCTGGCTCTTTGCCCTTCCACTCTTGCTGGATAGAAGCATCGTATTCGTCATAGTCTTTATGTCTTACGCTCGACATACGTCTCACAATATCCTCCAGAAAGAATTTCGCTGTCAAGAGTGATTTCCTAGCTTTGTGATAAAATATATAAACTTAACTCACAGAGAGGAATATTACTTTTCTCAAGCCTTGACTTCAAGAACTGACACTAAAGAAAAAGAGGAGATTTCTGCTCCATCTACATTTTTAAAATGAAAAATGAGTCTTTTATATTATTGGACTGCCAATTAAGAAACAAATTCATCTGCACGAAAGGTAATTAGAGGTTTTAATTAAATTCGAAGATAATTAGACACTAATTAGCCTATACACAGATTGTTGATAAATCTCAAGAATAACTGTCTTCAAACTGAAAGTGGTCTTCTCTGGTGCCGAAAAAGCGGTTCTAAAGCTTATTAGGTTGTTACTCAATTGTACCGTTGCCGGGACATGTTTTAAAAAAAGATTTTATTCAAAAAAAGCAAACTTTGTCAAAATGTATCATCAAAAAACGTACTAAGCGTTATCTGAGTTCGTAACGTTCTAATAAAACTGGTCTGCGCGAGCTTATATCAATTAGAGATATAGAATTGCCAATAACAAGTGATCAAAACTCGACAATTTGCAAATGTAAATTCGATACAATGTATATTGTATATGGAATTTGATGCAACAATGTTCTGAGATTTGTACTGTTTTCATGCAGCACGTGTTCTTAAGTGTGTCAACAATGGGAAAGGTGTGAGGACCCTCCCACGCTAACGGTGGTTATTATCTTTGCTTGTTTATCCACGATAGGGAGATAACATCTCGACTGCGAGACTTTATGCCTTAGCATGCAACCATCACCATAACCGAAGCATGTGTAAGGTTGAGTGAAAAAAAAATATATCGAAGGTGCTACTACATAATAAACAAATCCACAGAAATAGTCAATTGTAAGGGAAAAGATCCTCTTAATGATTTACGAATAATCATATAATTACAGGGATCACAAATCCGTCCCCTTTTTACGTAATCCCCCTTTTCCACTTAAATTTGAGAAATCCCCTAAAACATCCAGAATTGAGAATTTTGAACCAATTTTTCCCCTTTTCACCTTTTTTTTACAAGGTAATTCATACCAATTTCAAATATTTGCTAAATGATTTATTTGCTTATTTTTTAGATTTGAAGGAGATCGTCAACAGCGAAGAAATCGCTAATGATCCAATTATATTATAATATATAAAGACAACATTTTTGGAAATAAAATTATTGCAGATATAGTAATATTATGTTCAATTTAAAACGCTTTAGGGACATAATATTTGAAGCAAAAATTTTGAATTTTCAACTAAATAAATGAATTTATAACAAAATAGTTGATTTTAAAAACAAATTGTTGAATTTGCAAGCCAAAAAGATAATTTTTCTACAAAACAGTTGAATATTCAACAAAAAAGTTCATTTTCAGCCAAATTGTTAAATTATCTGCCATAATTGTTGAATGTTCTAAACAAAAAAATCAATTTTCACTCAAAGAGTTGAATTTTCAACAAAAATTATGCACCTTTAAAAAAATAGGATTTTCAATCAAGTAGTTGAATTATGAAGAAAAAAATAATTCTCTACAAAAAATATCATTTCTGATATTTCAACCAGAAAAGATTTTAATTTTAAATAAAAAATAGTTGAATTCATCCAAAAAAGATAAATTTCAATAAAATAGTTGTATCTTCAATGGAAAAATATGATCATTGCTTAAAAAAGTGGAATTTCATCAAAATATTTGAATTTTCAACCAAAAAGTTAATTTTTAACAACAACAAAAAACGAATTTTCAACAAAATAGTTCAATTTTCAACCAGAGATGAATGTTCAAACAGGAAAGAATTTTTAAGCCAAAAAGGTGAGTTTTATAAAAAATACATGAATTTTCTACCAAACGTTTATTTTTTCAATTTATGAACAAAAATAGAATAGCTAAATTATCAGGTGAAAAAAATAATTTAAAAAAAACTAAAAAACACGAATTTTCAACAAAAAAGCTAAATTTTCAACTAAATTAAAAAAAAAAGATTTTTTAACATGGTAGTTCAACTTTCAACTAAATAGTTTAATTTTTACCAAAAAAGAATAATTTTTAACCAAATAGTTCAATTTTTAACACAAAAGATGAACTTGAACCCAGCAGATTAATATTCAACCAAAAAGGACGAAGTTTCAACAAAACGCATTAATTTGCAAAAGAATTGTTGAATTTTAATTCCGAAAATGCGACTAATCTACGAAACAGTCGAATTTTCAATCCAAAAATATAATTGTTCGAAAAAAGTCAATTTTTTACCAAATAGTTAAATTTTCATAAAAATAGTTCAATTTTTGAATGATCAGTTGAATTTCCAACTAAAAGTGGAATTGTTAAATTTACAAATAAAAAAAATTAATTTATAAAAAAAAAAACGAATTTTCATGAAAAAACTAAATTTTCAATAAAATTGAAAAAAATTTAACAAATTAGTTTGACTTTTAAATGAATAGTGGAACTTTTAACAAAAAAAAGAATTATTTTTAACCAAATAGTTAAATTTTTAACAAAAAATATGAATTTGCCACCCAGCAGATTAATTTTCCATCAAAAAGGACGAATTTTCAACAAAAAACATTACTTTTCAACAGCATTGTTGAATTATAATTCCAAAAATAGGATTAATCCACAAAGCAGTCGAATTTTCAACCCGAAAATATAATTTTTCAACAAAAAAGTTTATTTTGATTCAAATAGTTAAAATTTCATAAAAACAGTTTAATTTTTAACCAAGTAGTTTAATTTCCAACTAAAAATGAAACAACTAAATTTTCAGATAGAAAAATTGATTTTTAACAAAAGAAAAACGCGAATTTTTCAACAAAAAAGCTAAATTCTCAACCAAAATTAATAAAGAAATGAATTTTTAACAAAGTAGCTAAACTTTCAACTAAATAGTTGAAATTTTAACCAAATAGTTAAATATTTGACAAAAAAGATGAATTCCCGAATATTAATTTTCTACCAAAACAGACGAATTAAAAATCAATTTTCAACAGAATGTTGAATTTTAATTCCAAAAATACGATTAATCTATCAAATAGTAGAATTTTCAACCCGCAAATTTATCAACAGAAAATTTAACTTTAATTCAAATGGTTAAATTGTATACCAAAAGGTTGGATTTTCAATCCAAAAAGACTAATTTTTTACAAAACAGTTCAATTTTTAACCCGAAATTATAAATTTCGAACTAAAATGATGATCAACAACAAAAAAAATGAATTTTTTAAAAAGTAGAATAAGTTTGAACATCAGAATTTTCAACAAAATAGTTAATTATCAACCAAAACAGATTAAATTTTAATCAAACAGTTGCATTTTCAACAAAAAGCGATGAATGTTTAACAAAGTAGTTAAATTTTCAGTCAAATAGTTGAATTTTCAAATAAAATGACGAATCTTCAACCAAAAAAATGAATGTTTACCAAAGTAGTTCATTCTTCAAACAAGTAGCTTAACTTTTGATTTAAAAAATAAGGTTTGTTAATAAAATAGTTACATTTTCAATAAAATAATTAACTTTAACCCAATAGTAGACATTTTAGCAAAACGAGATGAATCCCGAATTAAAAATGTAATAGTAGAATTTTCAACCAAAAATTTCAAAAGAAAATTGTCTCATTGAGTTCTACTACTTCAATTTGCATTTAAGCAAAAAAAAAAACGAGAAAAATGGTGATTTTCCCGAAAATAGGGGAAAAACGGAAATAGGGGAAACAGTATGAAGTCGTTCTTGGCGCGACCCCCTCCCTCTCGAATGATAAGGTCCTTTAGCATGAGTACATATACCGCCAGACGACTTAAACAAATTTATCATCGTAAATTTTATCGAACTTCGTAACGTTTCTCACACTGACCCCCCCCCCCCCTTCCCTGTTGCAATTCAAAGTTTTTGGCGCAACCCCCTCAAATTGGCAACGCAGTTTATAGACGGCCCTTACGTGTAATTATCTACATGTTTGTGCGGTACTATCTTATACTTTGAACATCTGTTATTGAAAATCCACTCTCGAACATCCACTTTTCTCCGTGTAATTTCCTGATGATGATTAGAATGACACAGCGCTATTCTAGGAATTTTCGCATAGAGGCAATTAAAGGGCGGCATGTGAATTTCTTTTTGCTCTTGCCTGGGGTGAGATTCTCATTACCGTCGCATATAAGGCCGGTTGGCTGCGCTTTGTGATCTTCACAAATGGACAGCCAGACGGACAACTAATGGACAGAGAGACGTGGCCACTGACAATTACAATGAATCATAGAGATGCAGTGCGAACACGCACATCCAGCATCCAGTCTATAGCGAATCTCATCCCCCTATTTCACCCGTAAATCACCCCCTCACTTCGCCAGGTGAATAAATGATAGACTCTGACGTGGAAGGTTGGGCCTTGTGCAGGTATCGAGTAAGGTGAAGAGTAAACTCGAGGTCGATCCTTCTTATTTACATAAGCTAGTCACGTCTACTGATGACACTCTCAGTCTCATGGAAAGTGCATTACGCCTTTTCGACGAATTGCTCATTTTACTAACTACATTTTTAGATTCACATCAGCTGGGCAGAGGAATTGACAAA
>CAKNXH010085956.1:0-23248 GCA_932178445.1 Andricus quercusramuli | reverse complement strand
CTATAGAATACCAATCTTCCATTTATACTGTAGAACACGAATCTTCTCATTTGTACTATAGAATACCAATCTTCCATTTATATTATAGAATACCAATGCTCCATTCATACCATAGAACAAGAATCTTCTATTTTGTACTATAGAATACGAATCTTCTATTTTGTACTATAGAATACAAATGTTCTATTTATACTGTAGAATACGAATCTTCTATTTATACTACAGAATACGAAACCTCTATTTATAGAATTTGTACTATAGAATACCAATATTCTATTTGTAGAATAGAATACGAATTTTCTATTTATACTATAGAATGCGGATCTTCCATTTATACTATAGCATACAAAACCTCTATTTATATTATTTGTACCATAGAATACCAATATTCTATTCATAATTTAGAATACGAATCTTCTATTTTTTACTATAGATTGAGAACACAAATCTTCTATTTATGATATTTATACTATAGAATACCAATCTTTCACTCATACTATATAGAATAAGAATTTTCTATTCATAGTGTTTATACTATAGAACACCAATTTTCTATTTACAGTAAAGAATACTAATCTTCTATTCATACTATAGAAGTAAATTTCTGTTGATGAATTTGATCCCGGAATTATATCAAAATGATATCCAAGACTTTTATACAGATTTCGGATTTGTTATTCAATCCGCAAATTTGCGCATCAAAATGATCAGAGTCTCAAGATCATTTGAAGTGTGGCACTACAGAAATAAATAACATAAAAATTCGCATTTTTCAGGTAAGAGGAATAGCATTCTGGAAAATCAGAAACACTATTCAAAGGTGAAACAAAAGTCCACTTCTGAGCAGAAGTATTGCACTAGACTAGAGGAAGAAGTGCACTACCCTAAAATTCAACTGAGCTTGGCTGCGGATTACGATACAAAATTCAATTTTTAGTCGAAATAACAAATAAAAACTTGCACCATAACAATAATAATAACATTATACTGAATAAAGAATAAATTTTATGTAAAAAAGTGAGCCAGTTAAAAAAAAAATTAATCGAGGATTTTAATATTAAAATTTCACGGGTTTTCAAAATCGATATGCCTTTAATTTAAAATTAAGTTCTTGTTAGGTGAAATATGAATTATTACATTTTCTGTTGAGAATTCATCACTTTTTATTGAAAATTCAACTATTTGCTTCAAAGTTGAACTACATTTAGAGAATCTTATTTTTTTGGTTGAAGATTCTATATTTTACAGGCAAAAATTGTTTTCGTCGGCTGAAAATGAACCTGTTTGGTTGACAGTTGAATTGTTTTTTTTTTAATGCATTTTTCAGTTGAAAATTCATCATTTTAGTTGCAAAATCATCTTTTTGGTTGAAATTTTTATGATAAAGTTGAAAATTCGCTGTTTAGTAAAAAATTGATTTTTTTAAACTGAAAATTTAAGTTTTGCAGTTGAAGACTCATAATTTTTATTGAAAATTCATCTGTTTGGTTGAAGATTGAACTATTTTGTTAAAAATTCTTGTTTTTTCTTACTAAATTCAAGTATTCGGTTGTAAATTCCTCTTTTTGATTGATAATTTAACTATTTCTTGAAAATTCGCTTTTTTCACTTTTCGGTCAAAGTTCGATCAAGTTCGATTTTCTGATGCCTCAGGTGAACGTATCAGATTCTTTTAAACACCTTCTTCTTTTGTACCACCTGCATCCCTAAACTCAATGGAATATGAAATATGAAATCTGACACCAGAAACCGTAAGATGTATAAATTACGAGCCAGCATAACATCCATAAAAGTCGCTGCCAGTTACATTTGTAAAGTCAAACCTAACTATAAATTTCGCTCGTTTACATGTTTTCCGGAATCTGTCACTGAACTGTGGGTACAGCATTTTGTGACTGGTCGTAAAACAAAATCCAAATAAAACAAAAGTTTGCCGTAAATCATGCAACAGAGAATTTTCCAGACTCTCGAATGTTTTTTTGGGAAGAAGGCATTTTCAAATCGCAAATTTTCAATCACCCGTTAGAATCTGTGTTTCGTATCTTCGTATCTACATCGCACACTTTGAGAGTTCTTACGGGCCCCGAGAGAAACCTCAGAACAGAGTGGGTGGAATTTCCAGCGTTGCCAGACCACGAGGTGTACCAGACGAGGGATGTTTATTCTTTCATTTGGGATGCTGAGATAAATTCTGAGTCACTAGTGTTTGTCAACACGGTAGTCATTTTTATCAGAATTAGAGGGTACGAAATAGGAATAAAGCCCCTGAGCTATCCATTTCAAAGGGATGATATGGGTTTCGGACTTATCTACTAGATGGAAGATTTCAAATATATAATAGACACTGGGTCATAGGGGTAACTTCGGGCGTTTCTCTAATCAGCGTAATAGGTTTAGACGCCATTGTCATGTTTTTCTACCATAAAGGTGAATCAGCCAATTAAACTTTTAGGGCCAATAGACCTACATCATATTTGAACAAAGGGCACTAAGTCTAGAAATATGTCAGTTAATTAAATTGAAAGCTTTTTCTTTCGTATTTTTTATTTTTCTTTTCGTAATCACTGGGTGATTGGATTGATATAAAAAATCGTTGAGGTTCCACAATTAGTCTCAGCGTCTATCGAAGACGAGATTATTTCAGAGGACCTATCCGTCGAAAAATGAGAATGCAAAAAGTGAGTTGACATGTGAATGAAATCAGCCTTCATGGATGAGATATACCTGAAACTGATTTCTTGAAGCTTGACCAGGAGCGAAGAGACCACCGGGTGCCGCTCAATTTATATCTCTATCTATAGCATCCCATGGTATCTTCCATTCAACCTGTTCGTTTGAATAGATCGACTATCCATTGGGACAGTCTTTAAAAATTTAAAGCGAAAGACCGTCCCTGAACCGGATTTGCCAAACCTAATCCTCTGCGAGACACTCGCGGCACGAACTTCTATACCTGAACAGGTGTATTATCTGATGTAGCGAACCGTAACCCCATTATTGACTAATTCCTCCATTCCTTGTGGAAATTTTTTCCCTTGGAATTTATGGGTGCTAATGACTCCACACATTTTTTTTAGGAATTTCCAAATGATTGATTTACGATCCGTTGTACCCTTTCTAACAATTACACAATTTAAAATTCCGGTAATTAAAATTCAATCAACGAGAGTTAATTTAATTTGTAATTCATTTGGTCTTGATTAAACTTTAGAATGGGTTGGTTAGATTGATACTTACCACTCTAGATTCAATGTCAAGACTTTGATCTCGCCTTCTCTTGCCAAGGACAGGGGTACATAGGAACATGTCCATAGAACTGCCATCTTGATCTCTTCTCAAAGAATCCAAAGTTTTTACAGCTACTATCGCTGCGGCCTCGTATAATTCTTTCAAGGCTTTTGGCCTTGAGTCTGATGTAAATAGCGAGGTCACAGGTTTGTTCCAAGATTTAAAATGCTCCGTCCTCAACGCAAAGGTCGACATATCAGATTCCGCTGCAACAAAAAGAAACCACAATTAATTTAATATCAAAACTAAATCCAAATTAGCTTAATAAACTAGAGATAGAAGTTGGCAGCAGTCAGAAAACGCTAGGATAAACCAAAAAAAACCGTTCCAATTGAACAATTCTTTTTCTTTACACTCTAATTGTAATTATACTATTAACGTATTTTTCTCGACGCCCTTGTTTTGTTTGGGGCTTCATAGTGCAATAAACGTTCAACAATGGTGCATACGTGTGTTTTTCAAAGCTCCTTACGTTCCTCCATTATCGCATGATTGTTTTAGTCCTCTCTGCTTTATTGTTTCTGCAAACACAATGCCGATCTCTTAATCTCCATTGTTTTGATCTCGCTAAAGGGTCGTGATCCTATAGGATCCTTGATGCGATTTCCGAATAATCCCTTTCCATCCCTTTCACTGGGTTCCAGACCACGAAGTAGAATGTTGGTTTAAAAGTGATTCGGTGACAAAAACGGAATTTGTACTATGTGGAAAGCTTGAATTGGAAGATTGGGTACCTTCCTCAAAAAAGTTTGTTTGTACCAAAATAGTATTTTCAACTCTGATATAATATGAAGATTGTGAAAGAAATTAGTATGTATGTGATTCAGCTACTTGTTCGAGTCCAATTATTGCGAAGATGCTAATAGTGAATGTCTGTGTTAAGGGCACATATATTATATCTATTGAGCCTGAAGCTGTACTCGGGTTTCAATACTTGAATCCGATCTCACCTTGGCATTTCTATAGGATTCCTTCGTGATCAGGCTATATCAATTCTTGATCTTAAAATCATATTCATAATTAAGACCAAATCATATACTACAATATTGGAAAAATCTTCAATTTTCTTTAGCATTTATTTTGAGGGGTATCATTTTCGATCTGGGATTGCGGCTGGTTGGAAGATCGAGAGATCGGTCAGGTTGGAGGTTGGAGAAAGAGAAGAAGGTTAAGGATGCGAATGCCAAAGAAGCGCAAAGAAGAAGGTAGAGTCGCGACGCCAAAGCCGGTTGTCCTGTGGGAGGTCCGCCATAGCCGATGAGGCTGAGCATCGCTATGCAAAGTGCCCTCGAGGGCCGCTCTTTCGCGGCCCTTTCTTCTTCGGCAAGACCGACAAGACGGCTCACCGTCAGCCGTAAAACCTCGAGACTACTCTCGCCATGAACCAAGATATCAAGAAAGCGCGAGTAATTCATGGTTGCGGCAGTTGAGCCGCCGTGCAAACCTAAATTATCCCCTTACAAGGTGCCTAAAGCGAATTCGAAGTCCTTTTCCTTGTCTTATAGAGTCCACGAATCGATTTCTGATTTTATGACCACAATCTTATTAGCAGTTGTTCACATCATACGAGAGCAATATCCATGTACAGTGAAACATACATGATGAATGACTGTATCATGCGCTTCCATATTTACAATGACATAAGAGCTTCAACCTTTCAGGAACGTTTCATCACGTTCGAACTATAGCCAACATCTTGGAAGGAAAATTGGTAGATGGAAAAGATTTGATGATTTGAAATTTCTTAATTTCATTAATGTGTATCAATTCGGTGTTATAATCTGGTACTCTTGCTTAAGGCCTCTGATCTTAACTTATGCTTATGGTCATAGCGGTGTCTTCGTTTTTTTTTGACCTTCTGCTTTTCAGTAGAGCACTATTTATCTCTAGAGTGATAAAACATGTTGCAAAATTACTTTATGAGCACATAATTTCCGGAAACATGGGTTCTGCCATGGGTTAGTACAGCATATATCCACGTCTTTATAAGCTATGCCTGTAGCAAGTATATCCTTATTTTTATAGATCATAAGCTTCGACTTTCCAAGAAAGGTTCTTCTGATTTAAATTCATTGTTCACGTATAGTTGGTGAATGTTTAGAATCAGTTGAAGGGCATAGGTGATTTTGACGGAAAATAAATTTATAAATGTAGAAGATTGTAGTTGATTTTGCATCGGATATGTTTCTGTAATTTTTTTAGTCAATCGATGGTCGACTTCTCTTTGTAATCTAGTGTCTTTGTTTTAAAGATATTGTCGGCTCTTGGGCCTGACCTTCTTCTACACTTTAGTGAAGCATTACTTATCTCCAAAGTGATAAAACATATTGCATAACCACTTTATGAGCACATTATTCCTCAAAAACATGGCTATTGCTGTAGGTTAGTACAACATTTGCATAAAACACGTTTGAATCAAGTATCTCTATTTTTAAAGGCTTTTTATGTTCCAACTTTCCGAGAAAAGTTCCTTGGAGTAAATTCGCATTTCACATATATATCTTGAAAGAAAGCATTGTTAAATACATAAGATGATTGGATCATATAGAGTTCTTGATTTTTTTCTGTTATTATAATTTGGTCTTTGTCACATTCGAAGTTGTAAAACGTGACCTTCTTCTGCTTTTCAGTAGAACATTAGTTATATCTAAAGTGGTGAAACATGTCACACTCTCACTGTCTGAGAACAATGCTCCTGATGTCAGTATGGGTTCGTTCCTGGCACACCTACCCACATCAGCAATGTCTACATTGTTTCAGATTCTCGGAGACAATCTTTTGAAAGAAGAAATTAAATCGTTTCATAGAAGAGGCACAGAATTCTAATAGTAGTACAACTTCATGAGTTGTGGTTCAATATGAAACGATAAAATGATTGATTCTTGGTAATGGTAGTGGATTTTCTTTCCGCTATAAACATTAGTTATGACGATGCTATTCAGATGATACGTATCAATTAGGGTTTCTTCCTCAGTTTATGAGGTGGAAATCCGCGAGCCACCTACGTGGACGAGTATTACGCTTCTACATGAATCTTGATAAGGTTGCAAGCTCGAAGACCTACTCCGTTTTCTCTTTTTATTTACGAGATAAAGCAGTACGGGAATTCCTGTACTGACTGCACTCGAACAGAGCAGTCTTAGAACGTGCGAGACAGGCAAATGGCGGTCACGATCTTCACTCGAGATTTGGGACACCTCGCGGTCAGTGGCGTAGCATCAGATCTGCAGAACTCCAGCAGATTATCACGCCCAGATATCGAGCGCTTCTTCGAAAGGGTTTAATGAATCCCCCTGTTCAATTGTCCATAGAACTCGCACGAGCCGACTGATTCAAAGAACACGCATTACTGCTGATCCTCGACGATAACAATATTATCAGCAATCAATTTATACTTTTTTCATCAGGAAAATTCTATAGACTAAAGATCCAGAAAGAATAAGACTATAGTCTATAGAATTGGTGAAATTATCTACTGGTGTGAAGAATTTATGTTATATGTCAAATTAACCTATCAGGGGCCCTACATATCCCATAACAGGTTTTGCTTTCACCCAGAAACACACGCACACACACACTTGTAATACTGCCTTTAAGAATCCAGTAGCGCATCGTTACGTGGTCCGGTCCTCTTTTGTTCGAGGTAATGTCTGGGAAAAAGAATTAAAAGAGAGAGGGGCAACCGCGAAAGGGTGAGAAGCATGACGATTGAGAAAGAAGGATTTGATACGAGGGATGACGAAGGTGGGAGCACAGGAAGGCGTTAAGGTACGATGAGGTGGGGTAAGTAAAGAAGGGTAAGAGGAGGTAGGGATGAGGAGGAATGCGGTTACGGTAGATCGCGGACCAGTCCCTGGCGCACCAGCCCGTCGAGTTCCAAGAGGCCCCCGATGGGTCCGAAAAAAAGAAAAGAAAAAAGAAAGAAAAACAAGATTACGTTGGTCCCTTGCCTTCTTCCATTTTAAGACTCGCCATTCAGTACAAACGACCAGCCGCGGACCAATAAACTTCCTTCCCTTTATACCTTGCGCCCAACTATATCGCCCTTATCTGGCACTTATCGAAAAAACAACTACAACTGTCCTTCTCGCTGATATTTATTTTTTTAGGGACATCAAATTCAATTCGGATAGCGGCAGAATTGGCTATTAGCTTCTGAGAGTAGATGGTAATTGAGGTTTAAGTTATGGGAAAAGATTTTATTTTTCGAAGATATTTCTGTGGTACGGGGTTTGATAATTAACTTCAGTAGAGTTAGGAATTTTGAAATTTTAATGGTTACTGCAATCCCTGCACATTTCGAGGTCCATCTTATTTTGGAGATTCGTCCGAAGTGTAGAAAGTCAGGGTCTTGTATCGATTTCCGATGATTGCAGGGTACAATAATTGCAAAACATTCCAACGGAATGAAGCCTGTACTTGAGGATATGACATCTTTTTTGCCTGCCAGAGATTGTAATTGAACCTGAGAGGAATTGTTAATTTTCTCTGGTAAGAAAAAAGTTGAAGGTTCTCAAGTTTAAAGAGCATTTCTTTTTCGACCCACAAAGAACAAAGTATACTATTGAACTGAGAGACCCAAGTTTTCAATGTTTCATGAATGCGTTTCAGTTTGGGGATACACGTGCCATTGAATTTAGTATTGGTTATACGAACAAATCACTCAATGGCACGTTTATTTAATTCCCAATCTGAAACGCAGTATATGAAAAATTTCAACGTAGCTATGAAAAATTGAAATGCGAAGAAGGGAAAGAATAATAAAGAATAATCTTTTGTCAGTGTGGAAAGTAGTGATTGGCGGAGCGACGCTTAAATGTATTAGCGACAGTCTTAAGACGCGAGGGTTTAGAAAACGATCGGGATTTACTACTGCGCAAAACGATGTTCGAGGGGAGTTCCGGGAGTACTGAATGCAAGCATTATGACGCAAAAGTAAGGGGGCTCGTTAGTGCGTAACTGGAAAAAGGCATTTATAGCTTATGAGGGCAGTAAGTTAAGGAACGCCATCAGCACCAGTTTCATTGGCCATAAGAAATTGAGCGTATCGCCTCCCTATCCAAAAAAGAACTACCGACTCCTTTTTTATTTCCGGTTTCCCTGGCACGTTGCATGGCTTTGGTACAGGAATGGAGTTTTCGGTCCAAAGATATGGACTGATAATATGATTACGGTGATGTTGCAACTCATGATGAAATATTAGATTGACCTTTTTCGTCAGCCAAACTCAATCATCAGCTTGGGGTTCATTGTTGAATAAAGAAGGAGTCCACGGACATCACAAGTATATGTATGTATATCAAGTAGATGCTTGAGGGTAGAGACAATAACGCCCTATCAGATCGGCATTCCGTAGCATGCTGACATGACTGGAAAACTGAGATGAGACGATAACCTCTAACAACCGTGGACCTGGCCAAGGCAATTTTGACCAGAGCACAAAAGGAGAGTGAAGCACTCTCATTATTTTCGACAGGATTGCAAATCATTCAAATGTTCTCGAAGATCATTCGTTCTCGATTGAGTGTACTGAGAAACTGGTATAAAATTTAAATTTATAGGGATAATTGATTATTAAATAAGAGCTTAATTATCCAATTACTTCCAGAATATAAAGTCAGGATACTAGATCTCGTGACACTGATAAATTGATCTTCAATGTTCTAATCGTTAATCTGGTGGAGGGTGGATCTGTATCATCAAGCGGTGATTATAACCAACCGGTATATGAAAGATTAACAAGTCAGCTGACGATAGTCTATAGAATCGACCTAAATCAGGACAATTAGTGCCATTGGCGATTTTTCATCTCGTGAACAAGCGAGAGGCTGGTGCCAAGAGGAACGAAGGACAGGACGTCGAGGTCATTCTTTATTGAAAGTGGAGTTCGCTCTGATGACAATAGCAATCACGTCTTCTAAATACTATGGATACAAGCAGGAAGTGTTTCGTCGTTAGCTCTACTTAGCTTCGCTTAATTGAAGATAAAAGGCTGCAACTCCCCATAGCAGAATGCACTCAGTAGATTGGTATCTACAATGTTACAACCTTTCACACAAATTAAGTTGTCAAAAAAATAAAATGAGAGGGTCATCCAAAGAGAGATCAGGAATAAAAATTAGATGGATAGATATAAAATTTTAAACTCTAATGATTAATTCAGAGATTAATTCAGTCGTGTATTTCCGGCAAAAAAAGATTGCCCTGAAAAAAGGGTTCACGCAAGAGGTAACGTAAGACGTAATTATGTGTAGCAACTTCCTTTCCTGAGGGAGGCAAGTGACCTAATTCCTCTCTTCCTCACAACTCTTTCAAGCATCATAAAGACAACTTCCGTTCATTTTTCACGCAAGCCCTTAATTAAAAACATACTTCTTCGTCTCGGAAGCAGTTGTGGTTGCAATTCATTCAGAAGTTGCTGAATGCAATGAATGCATTCCCTGAAGACTTATGGAGTATAGGAAACGTAGGTATTCCCAGTGACTTCACTATCGGTAGTCGATACTTGACTAGCGATATGCAAGTTCAATGCACTACTGCCATGTGGATTGGAAACTCGGAATTGTAAAGTCGCGATATGTACCATAGAGTATTGTATATGGTAGGAGCTGTGTTCTCTATGTGTACGTTCATATCCATATATATGTATTCAGCTTCTATAATTGCATGTGTACACGAAATTGAATATGTATATGCTACTGAATATGTATACGGAATGTGGTATATGTATATGTTGGATAGTATGTGTGCACTTTACAGGCCTTCTTTCAGCCAGGCAAGGGTGCAGATATTTATCGGTACATGAAACGACAAAAAGGAAGGATACCCTTCCAAGAGCTTCTGTATTCTCAGCGGCAGGTAGTTGACACTCCTCCGTCGATAATACAGGAGTGAGCACGGGAGGTCGCTCGCATCCATAAAGCGGCAGCTGCTGCCGCAGATGCAAATCAGGAAATACGCAAGTACCGTTTTGCATAGAGAATGCCAGATTAACACCGTCGATTTTTTCAACCTGGTTAACAATAGTTACGTGTATAGACGTCTATTTCAACCACCATCACTCGAGTAGAAATTATACTGGGATGCGGGTCCTTGATTGTAAAATATCTTCCGACTTACAGTTTAAAGTGGTCATAAATCTTAATCTCCTATTGAAATTATTTCCTTCCGAGTTTAGAGTCATAAACCTCATTATCTAACCCTCATATGACTTTCAAGAGTTTCATTTTCAGATAATAAGCCTGTTAGTTATTTGAAAAAAATTATTTCTTGATGTCTCCATTAGTTGTAGCTGTTTTCATAGTCTAATTGGTCTTTGGTTATTGAAAACCAGTCATTGCTTTCAGTATCCTTCTCTAATCGAGTTTGTTCATCTAATGAAAGTTTTCTAGAAAAGTTGAAAATGCAAATACTTGCATTAGCATACCTGGCGTGCAAGATTACAAGGGATGCACGTGGTTCAGAGATTAAATATTGCTGATAGGGTGCTAGGTCCAGGGTCCATTGCATTATAAAATGTATACATATATATGATCCCCTCCTCATTAAGTAGGTATATGTTCCTTATCTCCCATCCAGACTTTTAAATAACTAAATTTTTTCTTGGTCGCAAAATAATTTTTCAGAATAATTTTATGTAATAAATATTGCTGGATGATAATAATGGTGTATATTACCACCTTGAATAGCGGAACTTACTCCGTTTCACTTTCGAGCAGCACAACTCCTATCAATTACGAAGCGATCACCCCTCCCTATCAGAAAGAGGATCTCGATCTTTGATTCAAATTATAGCTTTCGATGTATCGATTCCAGATGGTAGCAAAAACGCATTTCCGACAGGAAAAAAGTGCATCAGACTAGATTGTGGCCTGACCGCAAGACCTACATCAATAAGGAAAATTAGTCTTGATAGACAGAATGAGATTAGACAAAGAGTAAACAAATGTCTCAGGAAAGTAAGCTTCTTATAAATAGAAGTGGCAAGATAAAGAGTCAATTCGGGTCTTGCAATGGTTTTTTTTTGAAACTGTCATCAACAATAGGTATAGTATATATAACATATATTACGAAAATGAGATTTTGCAGCAACCCTGTTTTAATTTTGACGACTTGGAATGAATCAAACGTGACCTGCATAACAGGAATTTTCTATTAAAAAAGTGAACTTCCTGAAAAAGTATACGAAAACCGGGTTTCATTATAGGGGTCGTACCAGTTTCCTTACAGTTATTGTCCCTCCAGAAATTCCTGGTTTTAATTGGCCGTGACTCAGTCCACAGTAACGAGAAGCGGTTCAATTGTTCTCCATTGAGATCAATTTAACGTTACACAAAACGAAAAAGTATTGAATAAAAAATATGGATGGTGATGGTACGCTCAAGGAAGTTTCACGTGTCCTATCGCTATCACATTGAATTACACTCTGGAAGGACACATCTCTCCAGGTCTGACCGATAAAGAACTGGTGATAAATTATTATCGCTCCGCAGGTTTCATTAGATAAAGCGACGAGATAAAGCCGGATCGAGCTTCTTGAGCTCATTGGCTTCATTTTCACCTTCCTTTGCTGCGTGGGATTAATAACAGAGAATAATAATAAATGAGTACGCTTAAATTTATAGTTATTTCCTTCGGCATTTACGGGTGCAATTAAAATAAATTTTAGCACTCTCGTCTGGATTTACTTTATAATGAAAGTATAAATAATTAAATATATGGTTGAAAAACAAAAAGTTGGAATAAGGGAGCATCCATATATTACGTGAGACTTTACAGGGGGGGGGGGCTTTCCTTAAAGTGATAAGACAAAAAGGCAAATTTTCCAGAAGAAAGATGAATTTTTGACAAAAAAGTTCAATTTCAGTCAATAGACATGAATTTTCAACCAAGAAAGGTGACTAATAAAATATTTGAATTTTTTACCAAATAGTTGACGTTTTAGCCTACAAAGATGAATTTTCAAATACGAAAATCAATTTTCTATCAAATTAAGTTTGAAACAATATTTTTCAATAAAAAACGAATTTTCAATCAGTTCAATTCAAATAAAAAAGTGAATTTAGAAAAAATAGATCCTCAATCAAAATGATGAATTTTCAACAAGACAAAATTCTTTTTTTTACTAATAGATGAATTTTCAACAAAATACATGAATTTGCTACCAAATTGTTAAATTTTCAAGCAAAAATGGAATAGCTACATTTTAAGATAAAAAAATATTCTTAAACCACAAAAAACTAATGATTAATAAAATAGTTGTATTTTCAAACAAAAAGTTTAATTTTAAGCCAAATAGCTTATTTTTCTATCAAAGTAGTTGCATTTTCAACCAAAAATATGAATTTTCAACCTAAAAGTTAATTTTCAACCAAATAGTTTTCAAGACAAACCAAAACCAGAATTTTCAAGCCAAAAAGACAAATTTTTAACAAAAAATATTTATTTTCTTTTCAAAATTTTCAGCAAAATACATGAATTTTCTACCGAACTGTTGAATTTTTAAATTATGAAGGAAAAATTGTCATTTAGAAATGGAATTGCTACATTTTAAGATAACAAAAATTTTAACTGAAGAAACGAATCTCCATCAAAATAGTTAAATTTTCAAATGAATAGTTTAATTTTAAACCAAATAGTTCAATTTTCTATTAAACTGTGGAATTTTTAAGCCAAAAGGACAAATTTACAACCAAACAGCTGAATTTTCGGCCAAAAAAGAAGTCTTTAAAAAAATATTTGAATATAAACAAAATAATTAAACTTTCAACAAAATAGTTGAACTAATTTGAAACCAAATAGTCTGAATTTTTAAACTACGAATTTTTGACCAAATATCTGAATTTTGAACCAGACAGTTGATTTTTCAACTAAAAAAAAATCAATTTTCAATAGAGAATGAAATAGTAAAATTTTCAGTAAAAAAAACTACTTTAAAAAAATGGAATCATCAAGAATTTGAATTCAACGGAGAAAGGCGAATTTTCAAAAAAATAATACAGTTTTCAAGCTAAAAAGTAAAATGTTTTAGAAAACAGTTAACCTTTAAGCCAGAAAAGAAGAATTTTCAGAACGTAATTCATTTTTTAATCAAGAAAAATAAATTTCAACTAAAAAAGATAAATTTTTAACCAAAATTGAATCCACAACCAAAATTTTTAACAAAACAAAATGAATGTCCCACCAACTAGTTGAATTTTAAATTTATAAGCAAAAATTTTTGAATAAAAAATGGAATAGCTACATTTTTAGCTTAAAAATTGATGTTTAACAAAAAAAAAACTATTTCCAACAGAATAGTTCGATTTTCAAATTAATGGTTTAAGTTTTAAGAAAAAAATTCAATTTCCCACCAAAATAATTTAGTTTTCAGCTCAAAACATGAATTTGCAATACAAAAATATAAATATTGAACAAAAAAGTTAATTTATGACCAAATAGATGAATTTTCAACTAAAATTATGAATGATTAATAAAAAATAATATTTTTGCAAAACAGTTCAACTTCAAATCAAATAGCTCAACAAAAATAGAATCATTTTCAACCAAGCAGTTGCATTTAACCAAAAACTATGATTTTTCAACTGAAGAGATGAGTTTTCAACTAAAAAGATGAATTTTCAACAACAACAAAAAATAATTTTCAAGAAAAAAGTTCAGTATTCAATCACAGAGTGGAATTTTTAATAAAAAAGTTGATTTTTCAACGAATAAGATTATTTATCAATAAAAAAGATGAATCATCAACAAAATTACTAATTTTTTAAACTAATTACTTGATTTTTCGACTAAAAAAGATGAATCTTCAACCAAAAATTTTTACTGGAAAATCTGTAATGGTTGAAAATTAAACTATCGTTCAAAATTCATCTCTTTTGGTAGAAATTTCATCTTTTTGGTTGAACATGCAAGTGCGGTCGAAAATTGATCTGTTTTGGTTGATCAAGTAACTATTTTCTTGAAAATTCGTGTTTTTTGGTTGAATCCAATTATTTTTTTATTCAAAATCAAACAATTTTTTTGGTTGAAACTTCATCTATGGCAATGTTTATTGATAGTTCATTTTTTTACTGAAAATTCAACTACTTGGCTGAAAGTCAAACTATTTTGTTAATTTAAAAAATATAACATTTCGAAAAACTCCCCCTACCCCCAAATCGCCTAACGTTATTTTTAGATGTTCCAATCCTGTACAATTAAGAAAACTTTTAGCACTCGTCTGGATCAACCTTATAATGAAAGTATATATATTGGAATCAGGTGTAAGATCTCTAATGAACTAATAAACCAAATTTGACCAATTAGAGGGTTCCCAGCAGATAAAACGCACGTGATCGAAATTCATTGACTTCTCTCTGGGACAGTGAAATCAAGCGATCCGTTAGAAAACCAGTTTGACCACTCGAAAACGTTCACTTTGGTCATGGAGAGTTGTTTGTCTTCAAATGGACGGAAATGTTTTTTTTTCCAAAAACGTTCACGAGATGCAACGCGTGGGTTTTGTATTGAATTAAAATCTGAATTCAAGAGAGAGAGAAAGAAAAAAAAAGAAAAAAAGCAGGCTTATGCCAAGGACTGAGCTTGATTAACATGGGCGCCATCATCATCACGAGAAGACCCCATAATATGACACATAAGTGTACTTCTAGCCCGAGATTATTACAATCTTCGTTGCTCATAGGTGCTCGTTATGATACGAGATATTACAGCATCATCGATAAAATTTCACGGTGCAGATCGACGCAATTTCAAATAGCGACACCTGGAAGAGCCAGTTTCCTGAAACGAGTTATATAGTCGGACGATTACGTTACGGGTCGAGAGGAATTGGAACAGATTCAAGTGAGCAGAAATACATTTCGACCCGGAGATTAATCTTTGCTCAAGAATTTACTCCTAGGCTATAGAAATTTTCATGTTATTGCATACGAATTTTTCTTTCCTCAAGAAGAGCGCAATATTACGGTGAAATTGCAATCGAAATTTATATAAGGAAGCGTCCACATATTACGTGATATTTTCAGCTCACTCCTCCTATTTTTGAATACGAAACATACACTGGAACCTGGATTTAATCAGTGATGCAACTAACGCGCCGAGTGCGGCCCTCCTGTTTGTCATGCTTGAATGAGCCGCACCGTCACGCTTGACTGGGCAGCGCCTTCCCACTTGGACCCGCGGATCCTCTCATCAGGAAACCGCTGGGCTACATTAATTTTCGGAACGCACAAATCCAGTTTACTGAAATCAAGATTGACTTAGATGGCAGATTAACTTAATAGATGTGTGGTCATCATTGAACTCATTTCTTGGTTAAAAGTTAATTTTATTAATTGAAAAGTATTTCATTATATTTTTGGTTTGAAATTAATCACGTTTTGCTAGAAATTTTACGATTTGCTTGAAAATTAAACTATATTCTTTCAAAAATTTGTTTAATTTTTGGTTGAAAATTAATTTTTCAACTGAAAATTTAACTTTTTTTTTGGTTGAAAAAGTTATCTTTTTTAGTTGAAAATTCATGAAATTTGTTCATAACTCATATTTTTTTGTGGAAAAAATATCTAAATATTTTAAAAATCTACTTTATGGTTGAAAATTAAACGCCTTTGGTTGAATGTTGAAATCTTTTCTCGAAAATTCATTTTTTTATGAAGATTACTTATTTTAGCTGAAAATTCATCTTTTTTATTGCAAATTCGACTATTTAGCTGAGAATTATTTTCTTTGTTGAGAATTGATTTTCTTAACTGAAAATGTAGAAGTTACATTTTTGGTTTCAAATTATTATTGTAAATAAAAAATTGATCTTTTCTGGTTAAAAATTAATTTTTTTTTGCTGAAAAATGAACTACTTGGTTTAAAGTTAAAACACTTTGTAAGACATTTTTTTAAATTGAAAATTCAATTATTTGGTCGTAAATAACCTTTTTTGTTGAGAATTTTTATTTTCAGGTTGATCATTCAACTGTTTTGTATAAAATTTATCTTTTTAGCTTTCAAATTCAACAATTTGTTAGAAAATTAAACTATTTGGTTCAAAATGAACTTTTTTGCTGAAAATTCATATTTTCGGTTCAGAATTCAACTACTTTGGTAGCAAAATTAAAAAATTTGAAAAAGCCAAAATTATGAATTATCTAGATTAATTTTCTACGAAAAAAAGCAATTTTCAACCAAATATATCAATTTTCAACAAAATAGTTGAATTTTCAACTAAAAAAGATAAATTTTCAACAAAATAGTTGAATTTTTAACTAAAAAAGATAAATTCATCATTTTTCTTTGACAATTCATACACTTGGTTACAAATTTAATTATCTTGATGAAAATTCAACATTTTTATTAAAAAGTCATCCATTTTTGTTGAAAATTCAACTATTTTGTTAAAAATTCGTCTTTTTGGCTTGAAAATTCAATCATTTTTTAAGAAAATTAAACTATTTGGATAAACTTTTTTTTAATCCATATTTTCCGTTGAAAATTCGACTACTTTGGCAGAAAAATAAAAAAAAAAGCCAAAAATACGAATTATCTACTAAATAGTTAAATTTTTAAACAGAGATGAACTTTCAACTAAAATGATAAATCTTGCAAAAAAATAATTTAAAACAAATGAGTTGAACATTTCACCAAATAGTTGAATTTTCGACTAAAAAGGATACATTTTTAACCAAATAGTTGCACTCTTAACTAAAAAAGATAAATTTATAATTTTTCTTTAAAAAGTCAAATACTTGCTTGAAAATTTAATTATCTTGATGAAAATTCAACATTTTTATCAAAAAGTTACCTCTTTTTGTTGAATATTCGACAGTTTTGTTGAAAACTCGTCATTTTTGATTGAGTTCAACTCTTTTTAATTTTAAATTTATAGATTCTTTTGTAGAAAAATCAAATATTAAAGAAAAAAGAATTTTAGTTGAAAATTCATATCTGCAGTTAAACATTTAACTATTTTGTTGAAAATTCCTTCCTTTTTTTCGTTGAAAATTAATCTTTTTGGTCAAACATTAATATTTTTTAGTAAATTAACCGCTTGTATTGAAGTTAACTACTTTGTTTAAAAATATATATATTTTCTAGTAGAAGATTCATTATAGTTGAAAATTGATCTCTTTGATTAAAAATTGATATATTTGGTTGAAAATGCGTTTTTTTGTTGAATTCAACTGTTTTTTTATCTAAAATTAAAAAAATTATGGGTTAAAATATCAACTATTACATTTTTTGTTAAAAATTTACTTTTTGGTTGAAGATTCACCTCTTTGGTTGAAAATTCGTTTTTTTGGATTAAGAATTAACCCTTTAAACTGAAAATTAGCCTATTCTAGTTTTGGGATGAAATTTATCTTTTTTAGTTGAAAGGTAACTGTTTGATAAAAATTAATTGGTTTCCATTAAGAATTTTACTATTTGTTAAAAATTAATTTTTTGGTTGAAAAATTATCTCTTTTAGTTGAAAATTTATTTCAGTAGTTGAAAATTTAACTATTTGGTTAAAAATTCATCTGCTCTCCAGAAAGTTCTTTTTCTTGGCTTGAAAACTTACCTATTTTTTTGAAAGCACAACTAATATGTTGAAGATTCATCCGTTTTCGAAAGTTCAATTAGTTCGTTGTTGATGCAACTGCTCGGTTAAAAATGAATTACTTTGAAAATTCATCTTGTTTGATATAAAACCTTTTTTGGAAAAAATGTAACTATTTTCTTGAAAATGCAATATAAATCTGCTTAGGATTTCAGGAATTTAAAGAGTTTCATATTGAATTCAATATAGTACCTATACATTAATTTTATTACAAAAAAATGTATTCTCTTATGATTTCCCTATGAGAAAAAAACAGCCAAGATTGGTAACATAGTTCATGGACGTCCACTTACTCTATACTGAATTGATTTCTTTTTCATTGAGCACTTCCTATTTCCTGACTCAATCTCCGAAAACTCAGAACCTCAGCTTCCGCCTTTCAATCAATTTCCATATGGCCTATACGATAAAGCAAAGTCCGGAAGTGATTATCGGCTTCTTGGCGCGTCCTGCCATGGTAATTGATTTTGATAGCTTAATCTCATTTGAGTCAAACCGGCAAGTGTCTTCTGCTCTCTTCTCCGTTTGTCTATCATCACAGAAGGGAATTTTATTCAAGGCGCCAGAGTTTTATAACCCCTTGATCAATCAGCCAACTTCCTTGATGCTCCCGACTTCGGAATCTTCATTATCAGATCACTCTTCCGGAATTATCGTTAACGAAATGGATCTCCTGATCTCTGGCTCTTTGCCCTTCCACTCTTGCTGGATAGAAGCATCGTATTCGTCATAGTCTTTATGTCTTACGCTCGACATACGTCTCACAATATCCTCCAGAAAGAATTTCGCTGTCAAGAGTGATTTCCTGGCTTTGTGATAAAATATATAAACTTAACTCACAGAGAGGAATATTACTTTTCTCAAGCCTTGACTTCAAGAACTGACACTAAAGAAAAAGAGGAGATTTCTGCTCCATCTACATTTTTAAAATGAAAAATGAGTCTTTTATATTATTGGACTGCCAATTAAGAAACAAATTCATCTGCACGAAAGGTAATTAGAGGTTTTAATTAAATTCGAAGATAATTAGACACTAATTAGCCTATACACAGATTGTTGATAAATCTCAAGAATAACTGTCTTCAAACTGAAAGTGGTCTTCTCTGGTGCCGAAAAAGCGGTTCTAAAGCTTATTAGGTTGTTACTCAATTGTACCGTTGCCGGGACATGTTTTAAAAAAAGATTTTATTCAAAAAAAGCAAACTTTCTCAAAATGTATCATCAAAAAACGTACTAAGCGTTATCTGAGTTCGTAACGATCTAATAAAACTGGTCTGCGCGAGCTTATATCAATTAGAGATATAGAATTGCCAATAACAAGTGATCAAAACTCGACAATTTGCAAATGTAAATTCGATACAATGTATATTGTATATGGAATTTGATGCAACAATGTTCTGAGATTTGTACTGTTTTCATGCAGCACGTGTTCTTAAGTGTGTCAACAATGGGAAAGGTGTGAGGACCCTCCCACGCTAACGGTGGTTATTATCTTTGCTTGTTTATCCACGATAGGGAGATAACATCTCGACTGGGAGACTTTATGCCTTAGCATGCAACCATCACCATAACCGAAGCATGTGTAAGGTTGAGTGAAAAAAAATATATATCGAAGGTGCTACTACATAATAAACAAATCCACAGGAATAGTCAATTGTAAGCGAAAAGATCCTCTTAATGATTTACGAATAATCATATAATTACAGGGATCAGAAATCCGTCCCCTTTTTACGTAATCCCCCTTTTCCACTTAAATTTGAGAAATCCCCTAAAACATCCAGAATTGAGAATTTTGAACCAATTTTTCCCCTTTTCACCTTTTTTTTACAAGGTAATTCATACCAATTTCAAATATTTGCTAAATGATTTATTTGCTTATTTTTTAGATTTGAAGGAGATCGTCGACAGCGAAGAAATCGCTAATGATCCAATTATATTATAATATATAAAGACAACATTTTTGGAAATAAAATTATTGCAGATATAGTAATATTATGTTCAATTTAAAACGCTTTAGGGACATAATATTTGAAGCAAAAATTTTGAATTTTCAACTAAATAAATGAATTTATAACAAAATAGTTGATTTTAAAAACAAATTGTTGAATTTGCAAGCCAAAAAGATAATTTTTCTACAAAACAGTTGAATATTCAACAAAAAAGTTCATTTTCAGCCAAATTGTTAAATTATCTGCCATAATTGTTGAATGTTCTAAACAAAAAAATCAATTTTCACTCAAAGAGTTGAATTTTCAACAAAAATTATGCACCTTTAAAAAAATAGGATTTTCAATCAAGTAGTTGAATTATGAAGAAAAAAATAATTCTCTACAAAAAATATCATTTCTGATATTTCAACCAGAAAAGATTTTAATTTTAAATAAAAAATAGTTGAATTCATCCAAAAAAGATAAATTTCAATAAAATAGTTGTATCTTCAATGGAAAAATATGATCATTGCTTAAAAAAGTGGAATTTCATCAAAATATTTGAATTTTCAACCAAAAAGTTAATTTTTAACAACAACAAAAAACGAATTTTCAACAAAATAGTTCAATTTTCAACCAGAGATGAATGTTCAAACAGGAAAGAATTTTTAAGCCAAAAAGGTGAGTTTTATAAAAAATACATGAATTTTCTACCAAACGTTTATTTTTTCAATTTATGAACAAAAATAGAATAGCTAAATTATCAGGTGAAAAAAATAATTTAAAAAAAACTAAAAAACACGAATTTTCAACAAAAAAGCTAAATTTTCAACTAAATTAAAAAAAAAAGATTTTTTAACATGGTAGTTCAACTTTCAACTAAATAGTTGAATTTTTACCAAAAAAGAATAATTTTTAACCAAATAGTTCAATTTTTAACACAAAAGATGAACTTGAACCCAGCAGATTAATATTCAACCAAAAAGGACGAAGTTTCAACAAAACGCATTAATTTGCAAAAGAATTGTTGAATTTTAATTCCGAAAATGCGACTAATCTACGAAACAGTCGAATTTTCAATCCAAAAATATAATTGTTCGAAAAAAGTCAATTTTTTACCAAATAGTTAAATTTTCATAAAAATAGTTCAATTTTTGAATGATCAGTTGAATTTCCAACTAAAAGTGGAATTGTTAAATTTACAAATAAAAAAAATTAATTTATAAAAAAAAACGAATTTTCAGGAAAAAACTAAATTTTCAATAAAATTGAAAAAAATTTAACAAATTAGTTTGACTTTTAAATGAATAGTGGAACTTTTAACAAAAAAAAGAATTATTTTTAACCAAATAGTTAAATTTTTAACAAAAAATATGAATTTGCCACCCAGCAGATTAATTTTCCATCAAAAAGGACGAATTTTCAACAAAAAACATTACTTTTCAACAGCATTGTTGAATTATAATTCCAAAAATTGGATTAATCCACAAAGCAGTCGAATTTTCAACGCGAAAATATAATTTTTCAACAAAAAAGTTAATTTTGATTCAAATAGTTAAAATTTCATAAAAACAGTTTAATTTTTAACCAAGTAGTTTAATTCCCAACTAAAAATGAAACAACTAAATTTTCAGATAGAAAAATTAATTTTTAACAAAAGAAAAACGCGATTTTTCAACAAAAAAAGCTAAATTTTCAACCCAAATTAATAAAGAAATGAATTTTTAACAAAGTAGCTAAACTTTCAACTAAATAGTTGAAATTTTAACCAAATAGTTAAATATTTGACAAAAAAGATGAATTCCCGAATATTAATTTTCTACCAAAACAGACGAATTAAAAATCAATTTTCAACAGAATGTTGAATTTTAATTCCAAAAATACGATTAATCTATCAAATAGTAGAATTTTCAACCCGCAAATTTAATTTATCAACAGAAAATTTAACTTTAATTCAAATGGTTAAATTGTATAACAAAAGGTTGGATTTTCAATCCAAAAAGACTAATTTTTTACAAAAGAGTTCAATTTTTAACCCGAAATTATAAATTTCGAACTAAAATGATGATCAACAACAAAAAAAATGAATTTTTTAAAAAGTAGAATAAGTTTGAACATCAGAATTTTCAACAAAATAGTTAATTATCAACCAAAACAGATTAAATTTTAATCAAACAGTTGCATTTTCAACAAAAAGCGATGAATGTTTAACAAAGTAGTTAAATTTTCAGTCAAATAGTTGAATTTTCAAATAAAATGACGAATCTTCAACCAAAAAAATGAATGTTTACCAAAGTAGTTCATTCTTCAAACAAGTAGCTTAACTTTTGATTTAAAAAATAAGGCTTGTTAATAAAATAGTTACATTTTCAATAAAATAATTAACTTTAACCCAATAGTAGACATTTTAGCAAAACGAGATGAATCCCGAATTAAAAATGTAATAGTAGAATTTTCAACCAAAAATTTCAAAAGAAAATTGTCTCATTGAGTTCTACTACTTCAATTTGCATTTAAGCAAAAAAAAAAACGAGAAAAATGGTGATTTTCCCGAAAATAGGGGAAAAACGGAAATAGGGGAAACAGTATGAAGTCGTTCTTGGCGCGACCCCCTTCCTCTCGAATGATAAGGTCCTTTAGCATGAGTACATATACCGCCAGACGACTTAAACAAATTTATCATCGTAAATTTTATCGAACTTCGTAACGTTTCTCACACTGACCCCCCCCCCCCCTTCCCTGTTGCAATTCAAAGTTTTTGGCGCAACCCCCTCAAATTGGCAACGCAGTTTATAGACGGCCCTTACGTGTAATTATCTACATGTTTGTGCGGTACTATCTTATACTTTGAACATCTGTTATTGAAAATCCACTCTCGAACATCCACTTTTCTCCGTGTAATTTCCTGATGATGATTAGAATGACACAGCGCTATTCTAGGAATTTTCGCATAGAGGCAATTAAAGGGCGGCATGTGAATTTCTTTTTGCTCTTGCCTGGGGTGAGATTCTCATTACCGTCGCATATAAGGCCGGTTGGCTGCGCTTTGTGATCTTCACAAATGGACAGCCAGACGGACAACTAATGGACAGAGAGACGTGGCCACTGACAATTACAATGAATCATAGAGATGCAGTGCGAACACGCACATCCAGCATCCAGTCTATAGCGAATCTCATCCCCCTATTTCACCCGTAAATCACCCCCTCACTTCGCCAGGTGAATAAATGATAGACTCTGACGTGGAAGGTTGGGCCTTGTGCAGGTATCGAGTAAGGTGAAGAGTAAACTCGAGGTCGATCCTTCTTATTTACATAAGCTAGTCACGTCTACTGATGACACTCTCAGTCTCATGGAAAGTGCATTACGCCTTTTCGACGAATTGCTCATTTTACTAACTACATTTTTAGATTCACATCAGCTGGGCAGAGGAATTGACAAA
>CAKNXH010085949.1:0-10786 GCA_932178445.1 Andricus quercusramuli | reverse complement strand
GATTATAGTTGGATTACTCTGGATTACAGATGGATTACTCCTGATTACAAACGGATTACTTCGAATAGTTCATATACATGAAGGAATTGAAAGGAATTATTCCATGTTAGAAGAGGAATACTAGAAATTCACTAGATTATAGATGGATTACTCTTGATTACGAATGGATTACTCCGGATTACAAGCGAATTACTTCGAATAGTTCATATACATGAAGGAATTGAAAGGAATTATTCCGTGCTAGAAGAGGAATACTTGAAATTCACTAGATTATAGTTGGATTACTCCGGATTACAAACGGATTACCTCGAATAGTTTATATACATGAATTAATTGAAAGGAATTACTCCGGGTTTGAAAAGGAATACTTGAAATTCACCAGATTGTAGTTTGATTACGCTGGATTACAAGCGGATTACTTTGAATAGTTTATATACATGAATGAATCGAAAGGAATTACTCCACGTTATAATAGGAATACTTGAAATTCACTAGATTATAGTTGGATTAATCTGGATTACAAATAGATTACTCCGGATTACAAGCGGATTACTCCGGATTACAAAGTGGATTACTTCGAATAGTCCATATACATAAATGAACTGAAAGGAATTACTCTGTATTAGAAGAGGAATACTTGAAATTCACGAGATTATGGTTGGATTACTCTGGATTACAAATAGATTACTCCGGATTACAAATGGATTACTCCGGACTACAAGTGGATTACTGCGAATAGTTTATAAATATAACTTAGTTGAAAAATTATTATTATTAATTCCGAAAACTCCATCATCAGTATTATCAAAAGTATATTTACATTTGATAAATACCTCGTGGTCAGAAAAGTACACTAAAATAATTACTAATGCACTAATGATCATAGAATGTCGAATGAAAGGTTTCATGCATAATAATGTAGCTGAAATAAAAAAAATAAATCTGCGCTCGGTCTTTGTACTCCTTCCACATTTGTGCACATACCTTTTAGAATCAAAGGTCAAACCATCGGCAACTGTCATTTGGTGATTGTGAATTCTCTTTCGTTAAAGCTCCTTGAGCTTTAACGAATATTTTAATTTAATTGTATAATATTCATTGATACTGAAACAAATGTATTTTAATTGTCCTGTTATTATAAATCAAAAAGTGAGCATTCTCCATGGGAGTTTCAATCCAATTTTGACTCCAGCATAATACTGCAGCTGAAATTCAAAAATAAATCTGCAAGCTCGGTCTCTGTACTCCTTCCATATTTGTGCACATACCTTTTAGAATTAAAGATCAAACCATCGACAACTGTCATTTGGTGATTGTGAATTCTCTTTCGTTAAAGCTCCTTGAGCTTTAACGAATATGTCAATTTCATTGTATAATATGCATTGATATTGAAATAAATATATTTTTATTGTCCTGTTTTTATAACTAAAAAAGTGAGAATTCTATAAAAAAAATTTCTTAATTGGCATAAAATTCAACTATTCAAGTTCAAGATTCATCATTTTAGTTGAACAATCATCAGTTTGGTTGAAAATTAATTTCTTTAACTCAAAATTTAACTGTTCCATTTTTAGTTAAAAATTGAGATTTTCTAGTTCAAAATTCAACAATTTGGGTAAAAATCTTTTTTTTTATTGAAAATTAAATTATTTTGTTGAAAATTCACGTATTTTGTTAACAAAACTATTTCTTTTTGTAGAAAATTATCTTTTGCTTTAAAACCAATCCATTTTTTAGGAAATTTATCTTCTTGGTTAAAAAATCAAATTTTTGGTCCAAAATTCTACTCTTTGGTTCAATCTTGAACCCTTTTTTTAGAAACTAATTTCCTTAAATATTCATCATTTTAGTTAAAAATTCATCCCTTTAGCTGAAAATTCATCGTTTTTGTTAAAAACTCATCTTTTTGGATGAAAATTCGACTCTTTAGTTGAAAATTTATCTATTTTGTTGAAAAAATGTTTATTTTTCCTAAGGATTAATTTTTTTTACATAGAAAGTAACTATTTCATTTTTTGTTGCAAAGTAATATTTTTAATTAAAAATTATTTTCTTTTGCTAAAAATTCTCTTTTTTTTGTTAAAAATTCAAACGATTTGTAGAAAACACGTCATTTTAACTTGAAAATTCAACAATTTGGCAGAAAATTAAACTATTTGCTTCAAAATCAACTTTTTTGTTTCAAACTCATATCCTTTATTGAAAATTTAACTACTTGTGTAGAAAATTAAATTATTTGCTTAAAACTTAACCTATTTATTTATTTGTGGATAAATAGGGCATATTCCTGTTTTTAATCAAATCTGTATTTCAAAAAAAAAAGTTCTTCACAAAAGCTATTGAAATACAGATTTGTTTCAAAACAGGAAGAGAAATTATAAAAAAAAATGCAATTCTTGTATTGCTGGAGTAAAATGAGGCAATTTGATTTTGTGGTTGGGTACTGGTTCCAACGCTCTTAGCATACATGTGCTATTCGATATTAGGAAATCGGCCAGTAGAATGATTGAGATCTTCATGAGAAAAAATCAGTGCAGATGTCTTCTTTATTAGGATCTGAGGACTCAAACTGTCGCAAATCCTAGAATTTGTGTAGATACGGTATAATTTTGTGCAAACTTATTGTTTCTTCATCAGTAATTCTCGGAAAGTGCTGTATGCTAATCAAGATCTAATTATCTCGAGATTTGATCACAATCTTCAGTAATGATTAGCATCGTTGAATCCTCAATAATAAATCCAAAGATTTGAGAAACTTATTTTTGTTGAAAATGTAGTTGTATAGTTTCTTTATCAGAATAGTAGATGAGTGGTTTTGTGTAATATTCCACATTTGGCTATAAGTCATGGATCGAGAAACAATCAGAATCAGAGTCAATCAGGATCTGAGAACTGAAAGTTTTCCAAATCTTGGAATTCGTGTAGATATGGTATTTTGTGCAGGTGTATTGTTCCCTCATCAGGAATTTTTGAAAATCGCTGTATGCTAATCAAGATCTAATTATCTCGAGACTTGATTACAATCTTCAATAATGATTAGCATAGTTAATCCTTTAATAATGAATCCAAAGATACAAGAAACTCATTTTTGATAAACATCCAGTAGTATAGTTTTCCCACCAGGATGACAGAATTGTGGTTCCGTGTAGTATTCCACAATTGGCTATAAGACTAGGATCGATAATCAATCAGATTCAGAGTCAATCAGGATCTAATGACTCAGATTCTCCTAAATCTTGAAATTTGTGAAGACACGGTTTAGTTTTGTGCAGATGTATTGTTTGTTCTTGAGGAATTCTCAAAAATCGCTGTGTGCTAATCAAGATCTATTTATCTCGAGATTGTATTACAATCTTCAATCATGATTAGCATAGTTGAATCGGTAATAATAAATCCAAAGATATAAGAAATTAATTTTAATAAACATGCAGTTGTATAGTTTGGTAATCAGGATGGTCTATCAGTGGTTTCGCTTAGTATTCCAGGCTATGAGTCAAGGATCGAGAATCAATCAGAAACAGAGTCAATCATGATCTGAGGACTCAAAGTTTTCCATATCTTTGGATTCGTGTAGACACGCTATTTTATGCAGATGTATTGTTTCTTCATCAGGAATTCTCGACAATCGCTGTATACTAATCAAGATCTAATTATCTTGTGATTTGATAACAATATTCAATAATCATTAGCATACTTGAATGGGTAATAATAAATTCACAGATATACAAAACACATCGCTGATAAACATGCAGTTGTCTAGTTGATTAATCAAGATGGCATATTAGTGATTCCGTTTAGTGTCCCACAATTGGCTATAAGTCTAGGATCAAGAATCAATCAGATTCAGAGTCAATCAGGATCTAATGGCTTAGATTCTCCCAAATCTTGAAATTTGTGAAGACACGGTTTACTTTTGTGCAGATGTATTGTTTGTTCTTCAGGAATTCTCGAAAATTGCTGTTTGCTAATCAAGATCTGATTATCTTGAGATTTGGTTTCAATCGTTAGTGATGATTAGCATAGTGAAATCTGTAATAATAAATCCAAAGACAAAAAACTCATTTCTGATAAACATGTAGTTGTATAGTTGGTTAATCAAGATGGCATATTAGTGATTTCGTTTAGTGTTCCACAATCGGCTATAAGTCTAGGATCAAGAATCAATCAGATTCAGAGTCAAACAGGATCTAATGACGCAGATTGTCCCAAATCCTGAAATTTGTGGAGACACGGTTTACTTCTGTGCAGATGTATTGTTTCGTTTTTCAGGAACTCTCGACAATCGCTGTTTGCTAATTAAGATGCATTTATCTCAGGATTCGATTAGAATCTTAACAATGATTAGCAAAGTTGAATCCGTAATAATAAATCCAAACATATAAGAAATTCATTTTCGATAAACATCCAGTTGTATAGTTTGTTAATCAAGATAGCAGATCAGTGATTTCGTTGTGTATTCCAAAATTGGCTTTAATTCTAGGATCGAGAATCAATCAGATCCAGAGTCAATCAGGATTGTAATTCCTGAAATTTGTGAGACACGGTTAACTTTTGTGCAGATGTGTTGTTTGTTCTTCAGGAATTCTCGACAATCGCTGTTTGCTAATCAAGATCTAATTATATCGAGATTTGATTCCAATCTTTGATGATAATTAGCATAGTGAAATCCGTAATAACAATTCAAAGATATAAGAAATTCATTTTTGATAAACATGCAGTTGTATAGTTTGTCAACCAGGATGGTCGACCAGTGGTTTCATTCAGTGTTCCAGGCTGTAAGTCAAAGATCGAAAATCAATCTGAACCAGAGTCAATCAGGATCTGAGGATTCAAAGTTTTCCAAATTTTGGAATTCGTGTAGACATGGTATCTTGTGTAGTTTTATTGTTTCTTTATCAGCAATTCTCGACAATCGCTGTATGCTAATCAAGATCCAATCATCTCGAAATTTGATTCCAATCTTTAATCATGATTAGCATAGTTATATCCGTAAGAACGATTCCAAAGATATAAGAAACTCATATTTGATCAACATGAAGTTGTATAGTTGGTTAATCAGGATGGTAGATCTGTAATTTCTTTTAGTGTTCCAGCCTATAATTCAAGGATCGAGAATCAATCAGAACCAGAGTCAATCAGGATCTAATGTCTCAAACGGTCCCAAATTCCAAAATTCGTGTAGACATGTTATAATTTTGAGCAGATCTATCGTTTCCTGAAAAGATATTCTCGACAATCGCTGTATGCTCATCCAGATCTAATTATCTCCAGATTAGATCACAATCATTAGTAATGATTAGCATACTTGAATCCGTAATAATAAATCCAAAGATATACGAAACTCATTATCGATGAACATGCAGTTGTATGGTTTGTAATCAGGATAGTCGATAGATAGGATAGGGGTTTCGTTTAGTGTTCCAGGCTATAAGTCAAGGATCGAGAATCAATCAGAACCAGAGTTAATCAGGATCAGAGGATTCAAAGTTTTCCAAATCTTGGAATTCGTGTAGACATGGTATTTTGTGTAGATTTATTGTTTCCTTATCAGCAATTCTCGACAATCGCTGTATGCTAATCAAGATCTAATGAATCAGATTCAGATTCAATCAAGATCTAATGACGCAGATTGTCCCAAATCCTGAAATTTTTGGGGACACGATTTACTTTTGTGTAGATGATTTGTCTCTACTTCAGGAATTCTCGACAATCGTTGTATGCTAATCAAAATCTATTTATCTCGGGATTTGATGAGAATCCGCAATAATGATTAGGATAGTTGAATCCGTAATAACGAATCCAAAGATATAAGAAATTCATTTTTGATAAACATTCAGTTGTATAGTTTGGTAATCAGGATGGGCGATCAGTCGTTTGATTTAGTGTTCCAGGCTATAAGTCAAGGATCGAAAATTCGTCAGAACTAGAGTCAATCAGAATCCGAGGACTCAAATTTTCCTAAATCTTGGAATTCGTGTAGGCGTGTTATACTCTCCTGCAGACGTATTGTTTCATCATCAGGAATTCTCGACAATCGCTGTATGCTAATCAAGATCTGATCATCTCAAATTTGATTACAATCTTTAATAACGATTAGCATAGTTGAATCTGTAATAATAAATTCGAAGATATAAAAAACTCATTTCTGATAAACATGCAGTTGTATAGTTGGTTAATCAGGATGGCAGAGCAGCGGTTTTGTTTAGTGTACCAGGCTATAAGTCAAGGATCGAGAATCAATCAGATTTAGAGTCAATCAGGATCTATTGACTCAAACTGTCCTGAATCCTGAAATTCGTGTAGACATGGTATTTTGTGCAGATGTATTTTTTGTGCATCAGGAATTCTCGAAAATTGCTGCATGCTAATCAAGATCTAATGATTCCAAGATTTTATTATAATCTTCAAGAAAGATTACCATAGTTAAATCCGTAATAATAAATCCAAAAATATAGGAACTTCATTTTTGATAATAATGCAGTTGTATAGTTTGTTAATCAAGATGGCAGATCAGTGATTTTGTTGAGTGTTCCGAAATTGGATATAATTCTAGGATCAAAAATCAATCAGATTCAGAGTCAATCCGGATTGTCCCAAATCCTGAAATTTGTGGAGACACGGTTCACTTTTGTACAGATGTATTGTTTGTTCTTCAGGAATTCTCGAAAATCACTGTATGCTAATCAAGATCTAATTATCTCGAGATTTGATTTCAATCATCAATGATTATTAGCATAGTTAAATCTGTAATAATGAATCCAAAGATATCGGAAATTTATTTTTGATCAACATGCAGTTGTATAGTTTGGTATTCAGGATGGTCAGCAGTGGTTTCATTTAGTGTTCCAGGCTATAAGTCAAGATTTGAGAATCAATCAGAAGCAGAGTTAATCAGGATCTAATGACTCCAACTGTCCCAAATCCTGAAAGTCGTATAGACATGGTATTTTGTGCAAATTTATTGTTTCTTCATCAAGAATTCTCGGAAAGCGCTATATCCTAATCAAGATCTAGTTATCTCGAGATTTTATCACAATTTTTAACAATAATTGGCATAGTGAAACCTTCAACAATGAATCCAAAGATATGAGAAAATCATTTTTGATAAACATCCCGTTGCATAGTTTCCCACCAGGATGACAGATTAGTGGTTCCGTGTAGTGTTCCACAATTGGCTATAAGTCAAGAATCGAGAATCAATCAGCTTAGGAAGGTTCAGAAGCACTTGTACCTGGTAATGCTGTAAATTACTGGGCCGCATGAACCCTTGCGAGATTACCGAGGGTAATTGGATGGTGACAGTATTCATGTGTCGAGGTTGAGAGATGGGCAGAGTGTGTGGTTTCTAGAGAGAGAGAGAGAGAGAGAGAGAAAGAGAGAGTGAGAAAGAGAAGGTGGTTGCTATGCTATACGTATAAACATATATAGATAGTTGATTTTATGAAATTAGTTGGACAAGGTAAACCATCACGTGGTGGTAAACCTTCCACTCTCGGCAACTTTGTCAGTTCGTTGACCCTTGCTATAAATTTAGTTCACCTTTAAGTTTATGTAGCTGATATCCATACCTGCTTTATGTATGAATAACAACTTGGTCTGAATTTATAATTAACAGCATATACCAGAGTACATAGGATCATGTACATCTTAAGTGTATATGTAGAAGCAAATTTCAGCAGATCTGGATTTGGCTTGTTGTACATGATTCCATATATCTACATGTTCTGAGTTGTCCAAATTGAGAAGCTAGGACTCAAAAAGTGACTATCACTCAAAATTTTTATCATGCGTCTATCAAATTTGAAACGTTTGCGCAAAAGTTATACTCAAAATTGAATAAACCTGATACAGATACGGCTATGGTTCTGATTCGAAATTTCAAACTTCTGAGTCTGATTTGAGTTTCTGTAGTCGTACAGATATTTTGGAACCAAAATCAAAAAAGCCCATCGGGAAAAAATTTGGTTATTTTAATTTCAAGTTCCTTAAATGTGGGACATTCCAATTTATTATAGTGGACTGTAATTTTACAGACATTTTGAAATGAAACACAATATTTGAAACTCGAAATTTTATAGTTGATATTTTATAGTTGATATTGGAACAATCAAAAATTAAATTTTAAATATGAAACAGATTCAACCAAACAATAATCGCATTTTAACAAAATTGTAAAATGTTTAAGCAAAGAGATAGGTGTTCCAAATTCAGTCTAAAAGGCTTGATGGAGTGGGGGGGGGGGTATACTTTGAGAATAATCTCGAATTCCCTAGATTTGATTATTCACAACGAGTTCGTTCCACAATACTCCTTTGACCCAGTTCTCTGACCAATCTCTCTAGTAATCACCCCAGGCGAAGAGTTTCACACAGTCACCATTTAAAGCTCTCTACCCTGGCCCATTAGTATCCAAGGTGGTTATTTTCCACGGCACTTTTTGAAAGTTTTGATTGAAGGAACTTTTCTACCTTTTCTACTTTTCTACTTTTCTTTTTCTACATTCTCCACTTTTTCTTTTTCTGCCTTCTCCACTTTTTCTTTTTCTACCTTCTCTACTTTTTCCTTTTCTACTTTCTCCACTTTTTCTTTTTCTACTTTCTCCACTTTTTCTTTTTCTACTTTCGCCACTTTTTCTTTGTCTAAATTTTTTTCTAACTTTTCTACGTTTAACCTACTTTGTAATGAGGTTTTGAGTGACTATTTTTCGTAATTGCGTACCTAGAGGAGAATCAACTGATGAATATGGGTTTTACGAGTAGAGACATTAATCGACGGTTAATGTGCGCTCGTGTGTAGAAAATTAGGTTAAAACTCATGCGACGCTAATTGTATCGGATTTTCGTGTAAGCGTACGCGTCGTTTTTAAAGTGCTTCTCCTGAATGCTTCTATGGTCCAGTGTCCCGACTCACCCCACTCAACCACCCACCCCCGACGGGGTAATTATGGCTTTGCTGAATTGTCCTTGCGCAAGCGAATTGGAATTCGGTTGTGGAAATATCCATTGAATTTTATCGCTGGGCCAGGTTAACTGGAGTCTGTGGTTCAAGTACAGCTGCGGAAGATTTTTTTTTTTTTTTTTTTTTGATAATCGATAATATCCGGAATCATGGGCTCTAGTCTGGAATTTCATTGTCTCATTGTTTGAGGTTGCACAGTAGGGTGGTTCAAAAATACAATGGATTTTTCTTCGAATTTTATTGCACGTCGCCTCCATATGTGTTCTGAAACACTAAGAAATAAATGGGACGTCTGAAAAATCCGGAAAAATAAAATTTTTGACACTGTAAAATTTTCGAATTGGAAAATTCCCGAATCATAAAATAGCTGAACAGTTTATAATATTACTGAATTTGCAGATTCCCGAATAATAAAATTCCCGAGAGAATATTGCCGAATTATAAAATTTCTAAATTGAAAAAAAATTATTTTTAATGTCCAAAGTTTCCAAAATAATTGTTTGAATTTGAAATAACAATAATTGAAAAATATATATTTCTGGATGACATTTTTCAAAAATAATTATTGTTATTTTAAATTCAAATAGTAATATTAGAAACATTGAACAATAAGAATAATTTTCTTCTTATGAAAATATTTGCCTTTGGTAGTTTTAATAAAAAAATAATATTTCTGAAAAAAAAAAATATTTTTTACATTTTATTGTTCAGGAATTATGAAATTCGGTAATATTATAAACAGATATAATGGTATTGAGTTCTGTGTAGGAAGTATTATGTGTAAACAATATTTTGTGTAGAAAATATTCTGTGTGGAAAATATTTTGTGTAGGAAAAAAATAACAGTATTGAACAATATTACACTGTTTAATTTTGTATAGGAAACTTTCCATACAGAAAATATTTTGTGTGAGAAAAATATTGGACAGAATAACTTTTGTACAATATTTCAAAAATTTTTTCAAGATGAAATAATTACTATTTTTTTTCTGTGTAGGAAACATTCTCTGTAGAAAATATTTTGTGTGGGAAAAATATAACGGTATTGAATTCTGTGTAGGAAGTATTATGTATAGAAAATATTTTGTGTAGGAAATATTCTGTGTAGAAAATATTTTGGACAGGAAAAAAGCAACAGTATTAATCAATATTAAATTCTGTGTAGGAAATATTCTGTGTAAAAAATATTTTGTATAGAAAAAATATAACTGTATTGAATTCTGTGTAGGAAGTATTATGTGTAGAAAATATTTTGTGTAGGAAATATTCTGTGTAGAAAATATTTTTTGTAGGAAAAATATAACGGTTTTAAATTCTGTGTAGAAAGTATTACGTGTAGAGAATATTTTTTATAGGAAAAATATAACGGTATCCAATTCTGTGCAGGAAATATTATGTGTAGAAAATATTTTGTGTAGGAAATATTCTGTGTAGAAAATATTTTGGATAGGAAAAAAGCAACAGTATTAATCAATATTAAATTCTGTGTAGGAAGTATTATGTGTAGAAAATATTTTGTGTAGGAAATATTCTGTGTAGAAAATATTTTGCGTAGGGAAAAAACAGTATTGAACAATATCAAATTCTGTGTAGGAAATATTCTGTGTAGAAAACATTTTCTGTGGGAAAAAAATAACAGTATTCTTTGCCATAAAATATTACCATTCAATTTTGTGTACAAAATATGTTGTGTAAGAAAAATATTTTGTTTCGGAAAAATAGAACGGTATTAAGTTCTGTTTTGGAACTATATTGTGTAGAAAGTATTTTGTGTATTGAAAAATATTAAATTCTGTGTAGGAAATATTCTGTGTAGGAAATATTTTGT
>CAKNXH010085946.1:0-11006 GCA_932178445.1 Andricus quercusramuli | reverse complement strand
GATTATAGTTGGATTACTCTGGATTACAGATGGATTACTCCTGATTACAAACGGATTACTTCGAATAGTTCATATACATGAAGGAATTGAAAGGAATTATTCCATGTTAGAAGAGGAATACTAGAAATTCACTAGATTATAGATGGATTACTCTTGATTACGAATGGATTACTCCGGATTACAAGCGAATTACTTCGAATAGTTCATATACATGAAGGAATTGAAAGGAATTATTCCGTGCTAGAAGAGGAATACTTGAAATTCACTAGATTATAGTTGGATTACTCCGGATTACAAACGGATTACCTCGAATAGTTTATATACATGAATTAATTGAAAGGAATTACTCCGGGTTTGAAAAGGAATACTTGAAATTCACCAGATTGTAGTTTGATTACGCTGGATTACAAGCGGATTACTTTGAATAGTTTATATACATGAATGAATCGAAAGGAATTACTCCACGTTATAATAGGAATACTTGAAATTCACTAGATTATAGTTGGATTAATCTGGATTACAAATAGATTACTCCGGATTACAAGCGGATTACTCCGGATTACAAAGTGGATTACTTCGAATAGTCCATATACATAAATGAACTGAAAGGAATTACTCTGTATTAGAAGAGGAATACTTGAAATTCACGAGATTATGGTTGGATTACTCTGGATTACAAATAGATTACTCCGGATTACAAATGGATTACTCCGGACTACAAGTGGATTACTGCGAATAGTTTATAAATATAACTTAGTTGAAAAATTATTATTATTAATTCCGAAAACTCCATCATCAGTATTATCAAAAGTATATTTACATTTGATAAATACCTCGTGGTCAGAAAAGTACACTAAAATAATTACTAATGCACTAATGATCATAGAATGTCGAATGAAAGGTTTCATGCATAATAATGTAGCTGAAATAAAAAAATAAATCTGCGCTCGGTCTTTGTACTCCTTCCATATTTGTGCACATACCTTTTAGAATTAAAGGTCAAACCATCGACGACTGTCATTTAGTGATTGTGAATTCTCTTTCGTTAAAGCTCCTTGAGCTTTAACGAATATTTCAATTTCATTGTATAATATGCATTGATACTGAAACAAATGTATTTTTATTGTCCTGTTTTTATAACTCAAAAAGTGAGCATTCTCCATGGGAGTTTCAATCCAATTTTGACTCCAGCATAATAATGTAGCTGAATTTCAAAAATAAATCTGCAAGCTCGGTCTCTGTACTTCTTCCACATTTGTTCACATACCTTTTAGAATTAAAGGTCAAACCATCGACGACTGTCACTTGGTGATTGTGAATTCTCTTTCGTTAAAGCTCCTTGAGCTTTAACGAATATGTCAATTTCATTGTATAATATGCATTGATATTGAAATAAATATATTTTTATTGTCCTGTTTTTATAACTAAAAAAGTGAGAATTCTATAAAAAAAATTTCTTAATTGGCATAAAATTCAACTATTCAAGTTCAAGATTCATCATTTTAGTTGAACAATCATCAGTTTGGTTGAAAATTAATTTCTTTAACTCAAAATTTAACTGTTCCATTTTTAGTTAAAAATTGAGATTTTCTAGTTCAAAATTCAACAATTTGGGTAAAAATCTTTTTTTTTATTGAAAATTAAATTATTTTGTTGAAAATTCACGTATTTTGTTAACAAAACTATTTCTTTTTGTAGAAAATTATCTTTTGCTTTAAAACCAATCCATTTTTTAGGAAATTTATCTTCTTGGTTAAAAAATCAAATTTTTGGTCCAAAATTCTACTCTTTGGTTCAATCTTGAACCCTTTTTTTAGAAACTAATTTCCTTAAATATTCATCATTTTAGTTAAAAATTCATCCCTTTAGCTGAAAATTCATCGTTTTTGTTAAAAACTCATCTTTTTGGATGAAAATTCGACTCTTTAGTTGAAAATTTATCTATTTTGTTGAAAAAATGTTTATTTTTCCTAAGGATTAATTTTTTTTACATAGAAAGTAACTATTTCATTTTTTGTTGCAAAGTAATATTTTTAATTAAAAATTATTTTCTTTTGCTAAAAATTCTCTTTTTTTTGTTAAAAATTCAAACGATTTGTAGAAAACACGTCATTTTAACTTGAAAATTCAACAATTTGGCAGAAAATTAAACTATTTGCTTCAAAATCAACTTTTTTGTTTCAAACTCATATCCTTTATTGAAAATTTAACTACTTGTGTAGAAAATTAAATTATTTGCTTAAAACTTAACCTATTTATTTATTTGTGGATAAATAGGGCATATTCCTGTTTTTAATCAAATCTGTATTTCAAAAAAAAAAGTTCTTCACAAAAGCTATTGAAATACAGATTTGTTTCAAAACAGGAAGAGAAATTATAAAAAAAAATGCAATTCTTGTATTGCTGGAGTAAAATGAGGCAATTTGATTTTGTGGTTGGGTACTGGTTCCAACGCTCTTAGCATACATGTGCTATTCGATATTAGGAAATCGGCCAGTAGAATGATTGAGATCTTCATGAAAAAAAATCAGTGCAGATGTCTTCTTTATTAGGATCTGAGGATTCAAACTGTGCCAAATCCTGGAATTTGTGTAGATACGGTATAATTTTGTGCAAATTTATTGTTTCATCATCAGTAATTCTCGGAAAGTGCTGTATGCTAATCAAGATCTAATTATCTCGAGATTTGATCACAATCTTCAGTAATGATTAGCATCGTTGAATCCTCAATAATAAATCCAAAGATTTGAGAAACTTATTTTTGTTGAAAATGTAGTTGTATAGTTTCTTTATCAGAATAGTAGATGAGTGGTTTTGTGTAATATTCCACATTTGGCTATAAGTCATGGATCGAGAAACAATCAGAATCAGAGTCAATCAGGATCTGAGAACTGAAAGTTTTCCAAATCTTGGAATTCGTGTAGATATGGTATTTTGTGCAGGTGTATTGTTCCCTCATCAGGAATTTTTGAAAATCGCTGTATGCTAATCAAGATCTAATTATCTCGAGACTTGATTACAATCTTCAATAATGATTAGCATAGTTAATCCTTTAATAATGAATCCAAAGATACAAGAAACTCATTTTTGATAAACATCCAGTAGTATAGTTTTCCCACCAGGATGACAGAATTGTGGTTCCGTGTAGTATTCCACAATTGGCTATAAGACTAGGATCGATAATCAATCAGATTCAGAGTCAATCAGGATCTAATGACTCAGATTCTCCTAAATCTTGAAATTTGTGAAGACACGGTTTAGTTTTGTGCAGATGTATTGTTTGTTCTTGAGGAATTCTCAAAAATCGCTGTGTGCTAATCAAGATCTATTTATCTCGAGATTGTATTACAATCTTCAATCATGATTAGCATAGTTGAATCGGTAATAATAAATCCAAAGATATAAGAAATTAATTTTAATAAACATGCAGTTGTATAGTTTGGTAATCAGGATGGTCTATCAGTGGTTTCGCTTAGTATTCCAGGCTATGAGTCAAGGATCGAGAATCAATCAGAAACAGAGTCAATCATGATCTGAGGACTCAAAGTTTTCCATATCTTTGGATTCGTGTAGACACGCTATTTTATGCAGATGTATTGTTTCTTCATCAGGAATTCTCGACAATCGCTGTATACTAATCAAGATCTAATTATCTTGTGATTTGATAACAATATTCAATAATCATTAGCATACTTGAATGGGTAATAATAAATTCACAGATATACAAAACACATCGCTGATAAACATGCAGTTGTCTAGTTGATTAATCAAGATGGCATATTAGTGATTCCGTTTAGTGTCCCACAATTGGCTATAAGTCTAGGATCAAGAATCAATCAGATTCAGAGTCAATCAGGATCTAATGGCTTAGATTCTCCCAAATCTTGAAATTTGTGAAGACACGGTTTACTTTTGTGCAGATGTATTGTTTGTTCTTCAGGAATTCTCGAAAATTGCTGTTTGCTAATCAAGATCTGATTATCTTGAGATTTGGTTTCAATCGTTAGTGATGATTAGCATAGTGAAATCTGTAATAATAAATCCAAAGACAAAAAACTCATTTCTGATAAACATGTAGTTGTATAGTTGGTTAATCAAGATGGCATATTAGTGATTTCGTTTAGTGTTCCACAATCGGCTATAAGTCTAGGATCAAGAATCAATCAGATTCAGAGTCAAACAGGATCTAATGACGCAGATTGTCCCAAATCCTGAAATTTGTGGAGACACGGTTTACTTCTGTGCAGATGTATTGTTTCGTTTTTCAGGAACTCTCGACAATCGCTGTTTGCTAATTAAGATGCATTTATCTCAGGATTCGATTAGAATCTTAACAATGATTAGCAAAGTTGAATCCGTAATAATAAATCCAAACATATAAGAAATTCATTTTCGATAAACATCCAGTTGTATAGTTTGTTAATCAAGATAGCAGATCAGTGATTTCGTTGTGTATTCCAAAATTGGCTTTAATTCTAGGATCGAGAATCAATCAGATCCAGAGTCAATCAGGATTGTAATTCCTGAAATTTGTGAGACACGGTTAACTTTTGTGCAGATGTGTTGTTTGTTCTTCAGGAATTCTCGACAATCGCTGTTTGCTAATCAAGATCTAATTATATCGAGATTTGATTCCAATCTTTGATGATAATTAGCATAGTGAAATCCGTAATAACAATTCAAAGATATAAGAAATTCATTTTTGATAAACATGCAGTTGTATAGTTTGTCAACCAGGATGGTCGACCAGTGGTTTCATTCAGTGTTCCAGGCTGTAAGTCAAAGATCGAAAATCAATCTGAACCAGAGTCAATCAGGATCTGAGGATTCAAAGTTTTCCAAATTTTGGAATTCGTGTAGACATGGTATCTTGTGTAGTTTTATTGTTTCTTTATCAGCAATTCTCGACAATCGCTGTATGCTAATCAAGATCCAATCATCTCGAAATTTGATTCCAATCTTTAATCATGATTAGCATAGTTATATCCGTAAGAACGATTCCAAAGATATAAGAAACTCATATTTGATCAACATGAAGTTGTATAGTTGGTTAATCAGGATGGAAGATCTGTAATTTCTTTTAGTGTTCCAGGCTATAATTCAAGGATCGAGAATCGATCAGAACCAGAGTCAATCAGGATCTAATGTCTCAAACGGTCCCAAATTCCAAAATTCGTGTAGACATGTTATAATTTTGAGCAGATCTATCGTTTCCTGAAAAGATATTCTCGACAATCGCTGTATGCTCATCCAGATCTAATTATCTCCAGATTAGATCACAATCATTAGTAATGATTAGCATACTTGAATCCGTAATAATAAATCCAAAGATATACGAAACTCATTATCGATGAACATGCAGTTGTATGGTTTGTAATCAGGATAGTCGATAGATAGGATAGGGGTTTCGTTTAGTGTTCCAGGCTATAAGTCAAGGATCGAGAATCAATCAGAACCAGAGTCAATCAGGATCAGAGGATTCAAAGTTTTCCAAATCTTGGAATTCGTGTAGACATGGTATTTTGTGTAGATTTATTGTTTCCTTATCAGCAATTCTCGACAATCGCTGTATGCTAATCAAGATCTAATGAATCAGATTCAGATTCAATCAAGATCTAATGACGCAGATTGTCCCAAATCCTGAAATTTTTGGGGACACGATTTACTTTTGTGTAGATGATTTGTCTCTACTTCAGGAATTCTCGACAATCGTTGTATGCTAATCAAAATCTATTTATCTCGGGATTTGATGAGAATCCGCAATAATGATTAGGATAGTTGAATCCGTAATAACGAATCCAAAGATATAAGAAATTCATTTTTGATAAACATTCAGTTGTATAGTTTGGTAATCAGGATGGGCGATCAGTCGTTTGATTTAGTGTTCCAGGCTATAAGTCAAGGATCGAAAATTCGTCAGAACTAGAGTCAATCAGAATCCGAGGACTCAAATTTTCCTAAATCTTGGAATTCGTGTAGGCGTGTTATACTCTCCTGCAGACGTATTGTTTCATCATCAGGAATTCTCGACAATCGCTGTATGCTAATCAAGATCTAATCATCTCAAATTAGATTACAATCTTTAATAACGGTTAGCATAGTTAAATCTGTAATAATAAATTCACAGATATATAAAACTCATTTCTGATAAACATGCAGTTGTTTAGTTGATTAATCAGGATGGCAGAGCAACGGTTTTGTTTAGTGTACCAGGCTATAAGTCAAGGATCGAGAATCAATCAGATTTAGAGTCAATCAGGATCTATTGACTCAAACTGTCCTGAATCCTGAAATTCGTGTAGACATGGTATTTTGTGCAGATGTATTTTTTGTGCATCAGGAATTCTCGAAAATTGCTGCATGCTAATCAAGATCTAATGATTCCAAGATTTTATTATAATCTTCAAGAAAGATTACCATAGTTAAATCCGTAATAATAAATCCAAAAATATAGGAACTTCATTTTTGATAATAATGTAGTTGTATAGTTTGTCAATCAAGATGGCAGATCAGTGATTTTCTTGAGTGTTCCAAAATTGGCTATAATTCTAGGATCGGAAATCAATCAGATTCTGAGTCATTCAAGATTGTCCCAAATCCTGAAATTTGTGGAGACACGGTTCACTTTTGTACAGATGTATTGTTTGTTCTTCAGGAATTCTCGAAAATCACTGTATGCTAATCAAGATCTAATTATCTCGAGATTTGATTTCAATCATCAATGATTATTAGCATAGTTAAATCTGTAATAATGAATCCAAAGATATCGGAAATTTATTTTTGATCAACATGCAGTTGTATAGTTTGGTATTCAGGATGGTCAGCAGTGGTTTCATTTAGTGTTCCAGGCTATAAGTCAAGATTTGAGAATCAATCAGAAGCAGAGTTAATCAGGATCTAATGACTCCAACTGTCCCAAATCCTGAAAGTCGTATAGACATGGTATTTTGTGCAAATTTATTGTTTCTTCATCAAGAATTCTCGGAAAGCGCTATATCCTAATCAAGATCTAGTTATCTCGAGATTTTATCACAATTTTTAACAATAATTGGCATAGTGAAACCTTCAACAATGAATCCAAAGATATGAGAAAATCATTTTTGATAAACATCCCGTTGCATAGTTTCCCACCAGGATGACAGATTAGTGGTTCCGTGTAGTGTTCCACAATTGGCTATAAGTCAAGAATCGAGAATCAATCAGCTTAGGAAGGTTCAGAAGCACTTGTACCTGGTAATGCTGTAAATTACTGGGCCGCATGAACCCTTGCGAGATTACCGAGGGTAATTGGATGGTGACAGTATTCATGTGTCGAGGTTGAGAGATGGGCAGAGTGTGTGGTTTCTAGAGAGAGAGAGAGAGAGAGAGAGAAAGAGAGAGTGAGAAAGAGAAGGTGGTTGCTATGCTATACGTATAAACATATATAGATAGTTGATTTTATGAAATTAGTTGGACAAGGTAAACCATCACGTGGTGGTAAACCTTCCACTCTCGGCAACTTTGTCAGTTCGTTGACCCTTGCTATAAATTTAGTTCACCTTTAAGTTTATGTAGCTGATATCCATACCTGCTTTATGTATGAATAACAACTTGGTCTGAATTTATAATTAACAGCATATACCAGAGTACATAGGATCATGTACATCTTAAGTGTATATGTAGAAGCAAATTTCAGCAGATCTGGATTTGGCTTGTTGTACATGATTCCATATATCTACATGTTCTGAGTTGTCCAAATTGAGAAGCTAGGACTCAAAAAGTGACTATCACTCAAAATTTTTATCATGCGTCTATCAAATTTGAAACGTTTGCGCAAAAGTTATACTCAAAATTGAATAAACCTGATACAGATACGGCTATGGTTCTGATTCGAAATTTCAAACTTCTGAGTCTGATTTGAGTTTCTGTAGTCGTACAGATATTTTGGAACCAAAATCAAAAAAGCCCATCGGGAAAAAATTTGGTTATTTTAATTTCAAGTTCCTTAAATGTGGGACATTCCAATTTATTATAGTGGACTGTAATTTTACAGACATTTTGAAATGAAACACAATATTTGAAACTCGAAATTTTATAGTTGATATTTTATAGTTGATATTGGAACAATCAAAAATTAAATTTTAAATATGAAACAGATTCAACCAAACAATAATCGCATTTTAACAAAATTGTAAAATGTTTAAGCAAAGAGATAGGTGTTCCAAATTCAGTCTAAAAGGCTTGATGGAGTGGGGGGGGGGGTATACTTTGAGAATAATCTCGAATTCCCTAGATTTGATTATTCACAACGAGTTCGTTCCACAATACTCCTTTGACCCAGTTCTCTGACCAATCTCTCTAGTAATCACCCCAGGCGAAGAGTTTCACACAGTCACCATTTAAAGCTCTCTACCCTGGCCCATTAGTATCCAAGGTGGTTATTTTCCACGGCACTTTTTGAAAGTTTTGATTGAAGGAACTTTTCTACCTTTTCTACTTTTCTACTTTTCTTTTTCTACATTCTCCACTTTTTCTTTTTCTGCCTTCTCCACTTTTTCTTTTTCTACCTTCTCTACTTTTTCCTTTTCTACTTTCTCCACTTTTTCTTTTTCTACTTTCTCCACTTTTTCTTTTTCTACTTTCGCCACTTTTTCTTTGTCTAAATTTTTTTCTAACTTTTCTACGTTTAACCTACTTTGTAATGAGGTTTTGAGTGACTATTTTTCGTAATTGCGTACCTAGAGGAGAATCAACTGATGAATATGGGTTTTACGAGTAGAGACATTAATCGACGGTTAATGTGCGCTCGTGTGTAGAAAATTAGGTTAAAACTCATGCGACGCTAATTGTATCGGATTTTCGTGTAAGCGTACGCGTCGTTTTTAAAGTGCTTCTCCTGAATGCTTCTATGGTCCAGTGTCCCGACTCACCCCACTCAACCACCCACCCCCGACGGGGTAATTATGGCTTTGCTGAATTGTCCTTGCGCAAGCGAATTGGAATTCGGTTGTGGAAATATCCATTGAATTTTATCGCTGGGCCAGGTTAACTGGAGTCTGTGGTTCAAGTACAGCTGCGGAAGATTTTTTTTTTTTTTTTTTTTTGATAATCGATAATATCCGGAATCATGGGCTCTAGTCTGGAATTTCATTGTCTCATTGTTTGAGGTTGCACAGTAGGGTGGTTCAAAAATACAATGGATTTTTCTTCGAATTTTATTGCACGTCGCCTCCATATGTGTTCTGAAACACTAAGAAATAAATGGGACGTCTGAAAAATCCGGAAAAATAAAATTTTTGACACTGTAAAATTTTCGAATTGGAAAATTCCCGAATCATAAAATAGCTGAACAGTTTATAATATTACTGAATTTGCAGATTCCCGAATAATAAAATTCCCGAGAGAATATTGCCGAATTATAAAATTTCTAAATTGAAAAAAAATTATTTTTAATGTCCAAAGTTTCCAAAATAATTGTTTGAATTTGAAATAACAATAATTGAAAAATATATATTTCTGGATGACATTTTTCAAAAATAATTATTGTTATTTTAAATTCAAATAGTAATATTAGAAACATTGAACAATAAGAATAATTTTCTTCTTATGAAAATATTTGCCTTTGGTAGTTTTAATAAAAAAATAATATTTCTGAAAAAAAAAAATATTTTTTACATTTTATTGTTCAGGAATTATGAAATTCGGTAATATTATAAACAGATATAATGGTATTGAGTTCTGTGTAGGAAGTATTATGTGTAAACAATATTTTGTGTAGAAAATATTCTGTGTGGAAAATATTTTGTGTAGGAAAAAAATAACAGTATTGAACAATATTACACTGTTTAATTTTGTATAGGAAACTTTCCATACAGAAAATATTTTGTGTGAGAAAAATATTGGACAGAATAACTTTTGTACAATATTTCAAAAATTTTTTCAAGATGAAATAATTACTATTTTTTTTCTGTGTAGGAAACATTCTCTGTAGAAAATATTTTGTGTGGGAAAAATATAACGGTATTGAATTCTGTGTAGGAAGTATTATGTATAGAAAATATTTTGTGTAGGAAATATTCTGTGTAGAAAATATTTTGGACAGGAAAAAAGCAACAGTATTAATCAATATTAAATTCTGTGTAGGAAATATTCTGTGTAAAAAATATTTTGTATAGAAAAAATATAACTGTATTGAATTCTGTGTAGGAAGTATTATGTGTAGAAAATATTTTGTGTAGGAAATATTCTGTGTAGAAAACATTTTGCGTAGGGAAAAAACAGTATTAAACAAAATCAAATTCTGTGTAGGAACTATATTGTGTAGAGAGTATTTTGTGTATTGAAAAATATTAAATTCTGTGTAGGAAATATTCAGTGTAGGAAATATTTTGTGTAGGAAAAATATAACTGTATTAAATTCTGTGCAGGGAATATTATGTGTAGAAAATATTTTGTGTAGGAAATATTCTGTGTAGAAAATATTTTTTGTAGGAAAAATATAACGGTTTTAAATTCTGTGTAGAAAGTATTACGTGTAGAGAATATTTTTTATAGGAAAAATATAACGGTATCCAATTCTGTGCAGGAAATATTATGTGTAGAAAATATTTTGTGTAGGAAATATTCTGTGTAGAAAATATTTTGGATAGGAAAAAAGCAACAGTATTAATCAATATTAAATTCTGTGTAGGAAGTATTATGTGTAGAAAATATTTTGTGTAGGAAATATTCTGTGTAGAAAATATTTTGCGTAGGGAAAAAACAGTATTGAACAATATCAAATTCTGTGTAGGAAATATTCTGTGTAGAAAACATTTTCTGTGGGAAAAAAATAACAGTATTCTTTGCCATAAAATATTACCATTCAATTTTGTGTACAAAATATGTTGTGTAAGAAAAATATTTTGTTTCGGAAAAATAGAACGGTATTAAGTTCTGTTTTGGAACTATATTGTGTAGAAAGTATTTTGTGTATTGAAAAATATTAAATTCTGTGTAGGAAATATTCTGTGTAGGAAATATTTTGT
>CAKNXH010085943.1:0-19673 GCA_932178445.1 Andricus quercusramuli | reverse complement strand
GAATATTAAATTCTGTCTAGGAAATATTTTGTGTAGGCAAAAAATAATAGTATTGAACAATATTAAATTGTGTGTAGGAAATATTCTAAGAAGAAAATATTTTTTTGGAGAAAAAAATAACAGTATTCTTTATGATAAAATATTTATATTAAATTCTGCGTAGAAAATATTTTGTGTAAGAAAAATATTTTGTGTAGGAAAAATAGAACGGTATTAAGTTCTGTGTAGGAATTATATTGTGTAGGAAATATTTTCGGTATAGGAAAAGTATAACGGTATCAAATTCTGTGCAGGAAATATGATGTGTAGAAAATATTTTGTGTAGGAAATATTCTGTGTAGAAAATATTTTTTTTAGGAAAAAAATAACAGTATTGAACAATATTAAATTCTGTTTAGGAAATATTCTGTGTAGAAAATATTTTGTGTAGGAAATATTCTGTGTAGAAAATATTTTGCGTAGAAAATATTTTGCGTAGAAAATATTTTGCGTAGACAAAATTTTGCGTAGGGAAAAACAGTGTTAGACAATATTAAATTCTGTCTAGGAAATATTCTGTGTAGAAAATATGTTGTGTAGGAGAAAAATAACGGTATTAAACAATGTTAAATTCTGTGTAGGAAGCATTCTAAGTAGAAAATATTTTGTATAGGAAATATTCTGTGTAGAAAATATTTTGTGTGGGAGAAAAATAACGGCATTAAGTAATATTGAATGCTGTGTAGGAAGTATTCTGTGTAGAAAATATTTTGTGTAGAAAATATTTTGCGTAGAAAATATTTTTCGTAGGGAAAAACAGTATTAAACAATATTAAATTCTGTCTAGGAAATATTCTGTGTAGAAGATATTTTGTTTAGAAGAAAAATAACGGTTTTAAATTATTTTTGAATCCTTTCAAAATTTCTAAATATTTTTCAAGTTTACCCGAAATGATTCCAAATGATGGCTGTATGGTGGCCGATTGAAATAATGGTCGTGCGGTCACATAGACCGCACCGCGAATATGCTGCTTCCCCTTACTGATGTAAGAGAATTTTAATAATAAAAGTTGATCAAATTGATTAATTTTTTACTAATTCTAATCTCTTTTCATATACTTGTATAAGTTAGATAACAAAAACTTATTTATTTATTTAATTATAAATAAATATATTCAGTAGTCTTTGAGGCCGCAGGTCCATATTAGTGCAAAAATGAAATAACATCCATACTTGAAGTTTAAATTCTTCGATTAAAATGAATTTTCATTTAAGGCCATGTGCTGAGTGGGTCACGTGATCAGATTCCTGCCTTACCGACACTTTTTTAATTTCCTAACTTATTTTCACATGAAGCGTCACATCGAGTTGAAAATTTGGGATGATAAATAAAAAGCACTAAGAAAGGTGTGTCTCGTCCTGAATTTTTATAATTACGAATTTTTTTTTCTGTAAATAATTTTTTTTTGTAAACAATTTTTTTTGTAAATAATTTTTTTTTTATGATTAATGAAATTTAGAACAAGACTTGCCTTTCTTAGTGCTTCATATTCATTATCCCAAATTTTCAAGTCGATGTGGCTATTCGTGTGAAAATAAATAAGAAAATAAAAAAGGTGTCGGTAAAGTAGGAATCCGGTCACGTGACCCACTCATCACATGGCCTTAATAGATTCTTTTTTCCTTGTTACTAAACCCTCAATATTATTTAAACTGTTTCCAAGAATAATTCTGATAAACGAATTGAAAAATAATAATAAATAAAATAATAATAAAGAAAGGGAAATATAAAAAAAAAATTATTTTTAAGAAAATAATATAAATTTTAGTGACTACTATTTAGTAACTGACGGTCAGTAATGATTCTGCGACAGACCAAGTGTCGCAGAACGGCGGATGCACTGCGGCTGCTATATATTATTCAAGGCCTTAGAAGAGCCGCTGTGCGCCAGTTGGCTGCTACAGCATTCAACCACCTATTTGTTTCAATTTTTTTATAGCCAAAATAAATTTCAATTCAGAGTATGAGACTGCGATTTCATAAATAACTCGACAAGGGTCTCCAGTCACCTGAAAAATCTAAAAACCCTGGAATTGTGAAGGAATTTGTATAAACTTAACTCCCGATATAAGAAAACTCGGTTCACGATATTCCCAGAATTGATGGCCTCCGAGAGAGACGGTGCTCAGTCAAGCGTGACGAACAGCATGAGGGCCGCACACCCAGCGCGTTAGTTGCATCAGGTTGCGTCATGCGTCCGAATTCAACAGAAATGATTCAGACGGCCCTGATTGTTTACGTTTTAATTTCCCTGATTTTGGATCAAGGCCACTGCAAGCGATGCTCGGAACCGTTCTTATATCGGGAGTTGAGTGTACCTGGAAAAACTTGAAAATTGCAGGGGATTTCAACAAAAATTGTAATATAAAATTAATTAACAGGATGATTGCCGAAATTCATGCCTTTTGTTGATAATTTATTCTTTTGTAGAAAATTAGTTTATTTGGTTAAAAAATCAACTTTTTGGTTGCAAATTCAGCGCTTTGGCTAGAATCTTGAAATATTTGCTTGAAAATTAATTTTATATTATGAAGATTTATCATTTTAAATGAATATTTTTTTTTTTTTTTTTGAAAATTGAACTATTTCACTAAGAATGCGTTTTTTTGGTAGAGAATTAATTTTCTTTACTGTAAATTTAACAATTTAAATTTGGGTTTAAAATTGATATTTGGTTGAAAATTTTTGTAGTTTTGAGAAAAACTCGTCTTCCTTGGAAGCAAATTAATTTTTTTATTTAAAAATGTATCTTTTTGGTTCAGAATGCAAGTGCATGATTGAAAATTTATCTGTTTTTTTTTTAGAAATTTAACTATTTTGTGGAAAATTCATCTCTTTGGTTGAAAATTTAACTAGTTTTTACAAAATTCAGTTATTTTGGTAAGAACTTGTATTTTTTATTAAAATTAATTCTTTTTGATTCAAAATTAAGATATTTGTTTCAGGAATTAATTTTTTTTTTGAGAAACCAATAACTTAATTCAAAATTTAACTACTTTGTAAAAAATTCAACTATTTTTTCGTAAATGAAATATTTTTGTTGGGAATTCGTCTTCTTGTTTCGAAATTTCAACAATTTGTTGAAAAGTTAAATTTTTTGAAAGAAAATTAAACAATTTATTTAGAAACCAAACTAATTATTTGAAATTTGAATATTTTCTTGAAAATTCGTGTTTTTATTGTTAAATATTAGTTTTTTTTAAATTTATAGCTATTCCATTTTTGGTTGTAAATTTTGTTTATAAGTTAAATATTTAACTTTTTGGTAAAATATTCATGTATTTTATTAAAAATTTGTTGAATTAAACCGAATTAGAATTTTTTTATATTTAAAATTAGTTTTTTATACTGAAAATTAACGATTTGTTTAAAAATCTAATTTTTTTACAGAAAATTAAATAATTAATTCATAAATCAAAATATTTATTCGAAATTTGAATATTTGGTTGCAAAATCGTTTTTTGTTATAATTTTTTTTCAAATTTATATATGTAGCTATTCCATTTTTGGCTGTAAATTTTTTTCTTTATCAGTTAAATATTTGAATGTTTGATAAAAAATTCATGTATTTTATTGAAAATTTGTTTATTTGGGTAGACAATTATTCCTGTTTGTTGGCAATTCATCATTATTAGTTTTCTGCTATTTTGTTGAAAATTATTTTCTTGAGTTCAATTCAACAGCTTTAAAGTTATCTTTTTTATATTCAAAATTAGTTTTTTATACTGAAAATTAACAATTTTATTTTTGTTCAAAAAGTTGTCTCTTCTAGTTGCAAATTAATGAAACCCAGTTAGAAAATTCAACGAAAATTTAAAAAAATTAATTGAAAATTAAAAATTCAAAATTAATTAATTATTTAAATAATTTTAAAAAACTCTAAATTGAAAACTCAATTTTGTTGCCTGAAACGTCTAATATTACATTTTTGGTTCGAAATTCATATTTATTGGTTAAGAATTCTACTATTTGGTTTAAAATTTATATTATTGATTAAAACTTGATTTTTCTATTTGAAAATTCATGTATTTTTTTGATAATTCATTTTTTGTAAAAAAATTCATAAAATGTATTTATTATATTTTTGGCTGAAAATTCATGTGTCTTGTTGAAAATTCGTCTTTTGGTAGAAAATTAATTTAATAAAATTGAGATATTTTGAATTTAAATATTATCTATAATAACAATGTTCCAATTTTAAAAATAATTGTGAGCGATATAATTACTTGTTTTTACTAAAATTTATTTCCCTACAAAGCTGCATTTTATTAATTTTATTTCCAGGGTCTATTTTCTACTTGCACCCGAAATGTAGAATTTAATTACAAATAAATTTCATTGCGATTATTAAACTGAAACAGCTTATTCATTAAAGATTCAAAATATAATTGGATGAAATTGCTCAACACAGAGAATATTTCAACAAATTTTACATTTATTTTCCTCTTCAAACTTATATAATTAAAAAAAAAAAAAAAAAAAAAAAAAAAAAAATGTACATTGTGCTACCTTCACTCTCCATGTAACAAATTCTCTTTTGTTTCTTTCCATCTTGACTTTTCTCAAAACATTTTTGACACAAATTTCTAAATTTTTGTAACAAGATTCAAATAAAAGAAAAAACAACTTCCAGAGACGATTTTGGCGATGAAATAATTTTGTAAGTGAAATTTTGATTATTTAAATGTTTTTTAATCTCTAAAAATTTTTTTATTTTCTTTCTTACTTTTAGAATGAATCTATTTTTCAAGCTTGAAGCAAGCAAAATATTCATTCTTTTCAAATTCTAAAATTCATTTTAAGGAAAAGGAGATGCGAGCTAAAGGAAATTTCATTCTTTTCTGCAAAATTTATTTAAAAACTTCGGTATCTTACACTATAATTTTTTTTTATATAATCACTATTTCTTTCTCTGAAATTCAAATATCAACAAGCCTCTAACAATAAATCTGCAATTATAATCTGTATCCCTTTTCTTTAAAATTCAAATTTATAATTCAAACAGATTTTGATAATTTTAAATAATTCAACTCGCATCTCCGTTTCCAGGTGAACAGATTTTTGATTGAGCTAAAAAAAAAAAAAGTGATTTCGAATCATTTCTCGATTTCGTTGGCCATCGCGTATCAGAATCGTGAAAAAAATGTCAGACAATAGAACGAAGAAGAATGGTACAATTTCGCAAACGGAAGCAGAAAAAAAATCTCGATCTTGTGAGGAAAGTTCTCCTTCTGTTGGAACAAAAGAGGACTTTGATTGTGGCTCAAAGTGCAGGGATCCGGAAGCAAAAGAAGCCAGTTTACTAGTGCGTTATTATTGAGTAGTTGGCCATTGCATGACAGTTCTCGACTGAATTTACGTTTAGCCTCTTCGATGAGATACGTATCTATTTCCGCTGAAGAGGGAACTCGAGAAATCGATTCAGTTTGTACGCTCACTGAATCGCTCATGAATCTAACAAATCCCTTTGAACACCAGATCTCTTTGTGAAACTCTGGCCATCCAGAAATCCAACTATGTCTCTTGGTTTCTCCAATAAGTTCTCTAGTACTCTTCTTTATTCATAATGTGTCCCCTAAGGGCTCACAAGACTTCCGTTTCTTACGATATTACCACCCACATATTTTATCTGATCTTATCCTTACTATCGACAACTATTTACTCCTCATTCAATCTATTCTCCCCTAAAAGCAGTACCACACTCTCTTTCCGGCTTCCGTTATCTCTCATTAACCCCCTGCATCCTACCTATAAATGCTCTCATGTTTTCTTTCCCTGTTCACAAGTTCTTCTCCTTCCTTTAATTTTTTATAGTTCACTACAGTCCCTTCTTCTATAGACAACTATCGAGAACTATCCACTCCTGAAACAATCTATTCTCCCCTGAGATCATTACCACACTCTCTTTCCAGCTTCCATTTTCTCTCATTTCCCTCCTGCATCCTCCCTATAAATGCTCTCATGTTTCCTTCTCCCATTCACAAGTTCAGCACCTTCTGTTGCCTTCCCTTTCCTCGTACATCCCTTCTATGACCTTGGTTTCTGATAGAAAAATTGCTGTTTTGGTCCACCTCCTCTCTTCTTATCCGTTTCCTAAATATTTTGTTCTTTCCCTGTCTCTTTTCTTAAATTTTTTATAGTTTACTACAGTCCCCTTCTCCTATAGACAACTATCGAGAACTATGTACTCCTCGCGCAATCTATTCCCTCCTAAAGACATTACCACACTCTCTTTCTAGCTTCTATTATCTCTCATTGCCCTCCTGCATCCTCCCTATAAATGCTCTCATGTTTTTTTTCTATTCACAGGATCTGCATCTTCTGTTGTCTTTCTTTTCCTCATACATCCCTTCTATGACCTCTTTTTTTGATATAAACCTCGCTCTTTTGGTCCATCTCCTCTCTTCTTATCCTTTTTCTAAATATTTTGTTCTTTCCCTGTCTCTTTTCTATAATTCTTTATAGTTTACTACAGTCCCCTCTCCTATAGACAACTATCGAGAAGTATTTACTACCCAAACAATCTAGTTTCCCCTAAAATCACTACCACACTCTCTTTCCAGCTTCCATTATCCCTCATTACCCTGCTGCATCCTCCCTATATATGCTCTCATGTTTACTTTTCCTATTCACAAGTTATTCACCCTCTGTTATCTTCCTTTTCCTTATACGACCCTACTCTGACCTCTTTTTCTAATATGAACCTTGCTGTTTTGGTCCATCCCCACTCTTCTTATCCTTCTTCTAAATATTTTGTTCTTTCCCTGTCTCTTTTCTTTAATTTTCAATAATTTACTACAGTTCCTTCTTCTACAGACAATTGTTCACTCCTCATCCAATTTATTGTCCCCTAAAATCATTACTACACTCTCTTTCCAGATTCCATTATCTCTCATCCCCCTCCTGTATCCTCCATTTAAATGCTCTCATGTTTTCTTCCCCTATTCACAAGTTCTTCTCCTTTCTTTAATTTTGTATAGTTTACTACAGTCCCTTCTCCTATAGACAACTTGCGAGAACTATCCACTCCTCACCCAATCTATTCTCCCCTGAGATCATTACCACACTCTCTTACCAGCTTCCATTTTCTCTTATTCCCCTCCTGCATCCTCCATTTAAATGCTCTCATGTTTTCTTTCCCTGTTCACAAGTTCTTCTCCTCCTTTAATTTTTTATAGTTCACTACAATCCCTTCTCGTATAGACAACTATCGAGGAACATCCACTCCTCACCCAATCTATTCTCCCCTGAGATCATCACCACACTCTCTTACCAGCTTCCATTTTCTCTCATTAACCTCCTGCATCCTACCTATAAATGCTCTCATGTTTCCTTTTCCCATGCACAAGTTCTACACCTTCTGTTGCCTTCCCTTTCCTCATACATCCCTTCTATCACCTTGTTTTCTGATAGAAACATTGCTGTTTTGGTCCATCTCCTCTCTTCTTATCCGTTTTCTAAATACTTTGTTCTTTCCCTGTCTCTTTTCTTTAATTTTATATAGTTTACTACAGTCCCTTCTCCTACAGATAACTATTGAGGACTATTTACTCCTCACCCAATCTATTCTCCTTTCTGAACTCATTACCACACTCTATTTCCAGCTTCCGTTATCGCTTATTCCCCTCCTCCATCCTCCCTATAAATGCTCTCATGTTTCCTTTTCCTATTAACAAGTTCTGCACCCTCTGTTGTCTTCCTTTTTCTTATACAACCTTTCTCTGACCTCTTTTTCTAATATGAACCTTACTGTTTCGGTCCATCCCCTCTCTTCTTATCCCTTTTCTAAATATTTTGTTCTCTTTCGGTCTCTTTTCTTCAATTTTTAATAGTTAACTACAGTCCGTCCTTCTATAGACAACTATTTACTCCACATCCAAGCTATTCTTACCTGAAATCATTACCACACTCTCTTTCCAGCGTCCATGATCTATCACTCTACTCCAGCATCCTCCCTATAAATGCTCTCATGTTTCCTTTTGCTATTTTCTTTAACTTTCAATAGTTTACTACAGTCCCTTCTTCGACAGACAACTATTCACTCCTCATCCAATCTATTCTCCCCTAAAATCAGTACGAAACTCTCTTACCAGCTTCCATTTTCTCTCTTTCCCGTCCTGCATCCTCCCTATAAATGCTATCATGTTTCCTTTTCCCATTCATCTGCACCTTCTGTTGTCTTCCCTTTCCTTATACATCCCTACTCTGACCTCGTTTTCTGATAGAAACATTGCTGTTTTGGTCCATCTCCTCTTTTCTTACTCGTTTTCTAAATATTTTGTTCTTTCCCTGTCTCTTTTCTTTAATTTTTCATAGTTTACTGCAGTCCTTTCTCCTATAGACAACTATCGAGAAGTATTTACTCCTTAAAAAATCTAGTTTCTCCTAAAATCATTACCACACTCTCTTTCCAGCTTCCGTTATCCCTAATTACCCTGCTGCATCCTCCCTATATATGCTCTCATGTTTTCTTTTCCTTTTCAGAAGTTCTGCACCCTCTTTTGTCTTCCGTTTCCTTATACGACCCTACTCTGACCTCTTTTCCTAATACAAACCTTGCTGTTTTGGTCCATCCCCTCTCTTCTTATCCCTTTTTCTAAATATTCTGATCTCTCCCTGTCTCTTTTCTTCAATTTTTAATAGTTGACTACAGTCTCTCCTTCTATAGACAACTATTCACTCCTCATCCAATCTATTCTTACCTAAAATCAGTACGAAACTCTCTTTCCAGCTTCCATTATCTCTCATTCCCCTCCTGCATCCTCCCCATGAATGCCCTCATGTTTCCTTTTGCTATTTTCTTCAATTTTTAATAGTTTACTACAGTCCCTTCTTCGATAAACAACTATTCGCTACTCGGCCAATCTATTCCCCCCTAAAATCAGTACGAAACTCTCTTTCCAGCTTCCTTTATCTCTCATTCCCCTCCTGCATTCTCCCTATAAAGGCTTTCATGTCTCTTCTTCTCATTCGCAGGTTCTGCACCTTCTTTTGTCTTCCTTTTCCTGATACATCCCTTTTGTGACCTCGTTTTCTAATATATACCTTACTCTTTTGGTCCATCTCCTCTCTTTTTATCCCTTTTCTGAATAATTTTTCCCCCTTTCTCTTTTCCTTAATTTTTTATGGTTTACTACAGTCCCTTCTCCTATAGACAACTATCGACAACTATTTACTTCTCGCCCAATCTATTCTTCCCTAAAATCATTACGACACTCTCTTTCTAGCTTCCATTATCTCTCATTTCCCTCCTGCATCCTCCCTATAGATGCTCTCATGTTTTCCTTTCCCATTCAGAGGTTCTGCACCTTCAGTTGTCTTATTTTTTCCTTACACATCCATTGTCTGAACTCGTTTTCTAATACAAACCTTGCTGTTTTGGTCCACCTCTTCTCTTCTTATCATTTTTCAAATACTTTGTCTTTTTCCTCACCCTTTTCTTTAATTTGTTAAAATTTAATACAGTCCCTTCTCCTATAGACAATTATTCACTCCACATCCAATCTATTCTACCCTCAAATCATTACCACGCACACTTTCCAGCTTCCATTTTCTCTCTTTCCCCTCCTGCATTCCCCCATATAAATGCTCTCATGTTTCCTTTTCCCATTCGCACGTTCTGCACCTTCTGTTGTCTTCCTTTTCCCTATACGTCCCTTCTGTGACCTCTTTTTCTGATATAAACCTTGCTCTTTTGGTCCATCTTCTCTCTTCTCATCCGTTTTCTGAATACTTTGTTCCCCTGTCTCTTTCCTTTAATTTATTTCAGTTTAATACAGTCTCTTCTCCTATATGCAACTATTTATTCCTCATCCAATCTATTCTCCCCTAAAATCAGTACCATACTCTCTTCCCAGCTTCCATTATCTCTCATTCCCCTCCTGCATCCTCCCTATAAATTCTCTCATTTCTTCTTTTCCCATTTAGAGGTTCTGCACCTTCTGTTGTCTTTCTGTTCCTTATACATCCCTTCTCTGACCTCTTTTTCTAATATAAAACTTGCTGTTTCGGTCCATCCCCTCTCTTCTTATCCCTTTTATAAATATTTTGTTCTCCCTGTCTCTTTTCTTTAATTTTTAATAGTTTACTGCAGTCCCTCCTTCTACAGAAAACTATTCAACCCTCATCCAATCTATTCTTACCTGATATCATTACCACACTCTCTTTCCAGCTTCCATTATCACTCATTCCCCTCCTGCATCCTATCTATAAATGCTCTCATGTTTCCTTTTTCTATTTTCTTTAATTTTTAATAGTTTACTACAGTCGCTTCTTCTACAGACAACTATTCACTCCTCATCCAATCTATTCTCCCCTAAAATGTGTACCACACTCTCTTTCCAGCTTCCGTTATCTCTCATTCCCCTCCTTCATCCTCCCTATAAATGCTCTCATTTCTTCTTTTCCCATTCAGAGATTCTGCACCTTCTGTTGTCTTTCTATTCCTTATACATCCCTTCTCTGACCTCTTTTTCTAATATAAATCTTGTTGTTTTGGTCCATCTCCTCTCTTCTTATCCCTTTTCAAAATAGTTCAACTTTTTCCTGATTCTTTTCTTCAATTTTTTATAGTTTACTACAATCTCTTCTCCTATAGACAACTACCGAGAAGTTTCTACTCCTCACCCAATACATTCTCCCCTAAAATCGTCACCACACTTTCTTTTCAGCTTCCATTATCTCTCATTCCCCTCCTGCATCTTCCCTATAAATGCTCTCATTTTTCTTTTTCCCATTCACAAGTTCTGCACCTTCTGTTGTCTTCCTTTTCCTCATACATCCCTTCTCTGCCCTCGCTTTCTTATATAAACCTCGCTGTTTTGGTCCACCTCCTCTTTTCTTAACCCTCTTCTAAATATTTTGTTCTTTCTCTGTCTCTTTTCTTCAATTTTTTATAGTTCGCCATAGTCCCTTCTTCTATCGACACGTGTCGAGAACTATTTACTCCTCGTCCAATCTATTCTGCCCTAAAATCATTACCACACTCTCTTCCCAGCTTCCATTATCTCGCATTCCTCTCCTGTATCCTCCTTATAAATGCTCTCATGTTTCCTTTTTCCATTTAGAGGTTCTGCACCTTCTGTGGTCTTATATTTTCCCTACACATCCCTTGTCTGAGCTCGTTTTCTAATATAAACCTTGCTGTTATGGTCCAGGCTCTTCTCTTCTTATCACTTTTCAAATACTTTGTATTTCTCTCTGACTCTTTTCTTTAATTTATTAAAATCTAATAGAGTCCCTTCTCCTATAGACAACTATTTACTCCCTAATCGATCTATTCTCCCCTAAAATCATTACCACACTCTCATTCCAGCTTCCACTATCTCTCATTCTCCTCCTGCATCCTCCCTATAAATGCTGTCATATTTCCTTCTCCCATTCAGAGGTTCTGCACCCTCTGTTGTCTTCCTTTTCCTTATACATCCTTCTGTGACCTCTTTTTCTGATATAAACCTTGCTCTTATGGTCCATCTTCTCTCTTCTTATCCTTCTTCTGAAAATTTTGTTCTTTCCCTGTCTCTTTTCTCTAATTTTCAATAGTTTACTACAGTCTTTTTTTCTATAGACAATTATCCACTCCTCATCCGATTTATTCTTCTCTGAAATCATTACCACACTCTCTTTTTAGCTTCCATTATCTCTCATTCCCGACCTGCATCCTCCCTATATATTCTCTCATGTTTCCTTTCCCTATTCACAAGTTCTGCACCTTTTTTTGTCTTTCTTTTCCTTAAACATCCCTTTTCATATTGTTTTTATAGTTTACTACAGTCTCTTCTCCTATAGACAACTATCGAGAACCATTTACTCCTCACCCAATATGTTCTTCCCTAAAATCATACCACACTCTCTTTCCAGCTTCCGTGATCTCTTATTCCCCTCCTGCATCCTCCCTATAAATGTTATCATATCTTCTCTTTTCATTCGCAGGTTCTGCACCTTCTATTGTCTTCCTTTTCCTTATATATCCCTTCTCTGACCTCGTTTTTTAATATGAACCTCGCTGTTTTGGTCCATTTCCTCTCTTCTTATCCCTGTTCTAAATACTTCTTTCCTCTGTATTTATTCTTTAATTTGTTCCAGTTTAATACAGTCCCTTCTCCTATAGACAGCTATTTACTCCTTACCCAATATATTCTTTCCTAAAATCATTACCACACTCTCTTTCCAGCTTCCATTATGTCTCATTCCTCTCCTGCATCCTCCCTATAAATGCTCTCATGTTTTATTTTCCCATACAGAGGTTATGCACCTTCTGTTGTCTTCCTTTTCCTTATACATCCCTTCTCCGATCTCTTTTCTAATATAAACCTTGCTCTTTCAGTCCATCTCTTCTCTTCTTTTACCTTTTCAAATACTTTGTCTTTTCCCTGTCTCTTTTCTTCAATTGCTTATAGTTTACTACCTTCCCTTCTCCTATATCTGTAGCACCAAAGAACTCCTCTCTTCTACTCATCTCCTTAATTCTATCGCCCTTCCTCTCTTTTCTTCTATTCCCTCAAAAAACTTTTTCGCTAACTCCTCACCCTTTCTCTTCCTCAGCTTCCTCTTAGGCTTTCATGTCCTCTTTCCTGGTCTAACTAGTTTATCCCTTTGCACTTCTTCTCTTGCCATATAAATAGGCGTCCTCCAGTCTAATCCTACTGTCCACCTTAGGGGCCGTAATTAAATAACGTAACGGATTATAGGCCCTCTCTGAGACCCCCCCCCCCCTGTTGAAAACTGACAAAATATCTTCACCCCCCCCCCACTCTTTCTTTTCGTAATTTTGAGTTTTCAAAAATGTTTTATAAACGGAATAAAACAGTATTCCAGATACGAATTGAAAACTTTTAAATTTATTAATCTATTTTAAACAAAAAAAATGTCTTTTCTACTAAGAACTTTTAAAGTAAAGAAGCTTTTTAACAGAATACATGAATTTTCAAGGAAATAATTAAATTTTTAATATAATAGTTGAATTTTCAAAATATAAATTTCCAATTAAAAGGGACATAGTTTATAATTCGATAAAAAAATAAGAAATTTATACAAGAAAAAAGTTTTTTAAACCATAAAGATGAATTTTCAATAAATAAAGATTTTAGACTAAAGAAGGAAAATTTCACCTACATTGTTGAACCTTCGAGCCAGAGATAAATTTTCTCTACAAAAATTGAATTTACAAATAAAAAATATGTCTTCAGCAAAAAATTATTTTCCCATGAAACTCATGCATTTTTACCCAACAAAAATGAAATTTTACACCAAGAAAATTATTTTTTTTTTTTACCAAAAAAGGAAAATTTCAACCAAAAAGTATCAATTCTAGAAAAATCGAAAAGTTACATTTTCAGTTTAAAAATTAATTTTAAACAAAGCAAAAAGACTTTTTCACTGAACATTTAAATTTTTAACCAAAGACATAAGCCTTCAATCCAAAAAATGAATTTTTAACAATGTAGTTTGACTTTTACCCAAGAAGTTGAATTTTCAATTTAAAGAGATGAAATTTCTTCAAAAAAACTGAATTTATATATAAAAAAACGAATTTTCAAAAAATAGTTGAATCTAAAAAAAACAGTAGAATTTTCAACCAAAAGTATAAATTTTCACGAAAATAGTTTTATTTTCAACCAAACAGATTTTTATCCAGACAAGATTTCAGTTGACTTTTCAGGATCAAAATACGAATTAAAAAAAAAAAGTTTATGCGAACAAAATTGAATTTTTCATCCATAAAGACGAATTCTTTCAACCAGGTTTTGAGAAAATAAAAAATAAAGTTCCTAACTCTTCTGGAAAAATTTGAAATGATTTTTTATTTTGAACAATTAATTTCAAGAGGATATTTAAAGATATAACATTTTTTTAAAATAATAAATAACAGAAAAACATTTTGAAAGGTTTTAAATGATTAAAAAATTTGTATCAGAATTTTAAAAAAATAACAATAATTTTTTTTTGAATATTTTTAAATTATTATTTTTTCTAAACAAATTTTTAAGCAAATATTTAAAAAGATTTGAGAACCAATCTTTTTGTGTAAATCAATGTATAAAGTTAAAATTGTAAATTTTGCAGTTTATCGGCTTTTAATGAAGAAATTTTCAATTGAAAAGTTTTTAAAGCTTTCATTTTATAAAAATGTTAATGCAAACGCTCAATAATTTTAACATATAAAATAAAATTTTATATTTAGGACTTTTAGAAATTTGAAACGAATTTTAAAATATTTTAGAAATCATCATCTTCAAAATTATTATAGTTACTTTAAAATATTCTATATCGTATTTTGACAATTTATTAATTTTTTTTTTTGAAATTTTCGGAAGACTCAACTTATTTTTTAATCGTTTCAGAACTTCCAAATATTTTTTAAACTTACTCGAATTTTTCTAACATTTTTTCATTTTGCAAAAATGTTTCTTTAAAATCTTTTAAATACTTTTTCGAAATTTTAAAAAATCATTCGAAATGTTTTTAAATCTTCTTCAATTTAGTCTTGAAGTTCATTTTACAGAATGAATAATCAGTTAAAATTTTCCCATCAATCTTAAGATTTTTTTTTCATTCTCTTGAAACTTTGAAAAATCCTTGAAAAGCTTCAAAATTGTTGTTTGAAATTTCCAAAATTACATTTTTTCCAATTTTTTGAAATTTTTTACTTGTTTGATTCTTCAGTTCCCATTCTTCAACATTTTTTTTTCTTAATTTTAGTTCAAAATTCATTTCTTCGGTTGAAAATTTAACTATTTTTTTTAGTCGTTCTTTTTTGGTCGAAAATTTATTTTTCAACTGATAATTTAACTATTCCATTTGAAGATTCAACATTATAGTCGGAAATGCATCTTTTTGATAAAAAATTTTAGAATTTTGTCGAAGATGGTTTTTTTTGTGAAGAAATAATTTTTGCGATTGTAAATGTATTTCATTTTTTGTTTAAATTTATCTTTTTCATTAAAATTTTTTTTTTATAGAAAAATCAATCTTCTTGGTTGGATATTGAACGTCCATCAAGAAAGATAAATTTTCGACAAAAAAAGAATATTCTACGACAAGAGACAAAGTTTCAACAAAATACAGAAATTTTCAACCAAATAGCTGAATTTTCAACTGAAAAAGATAAATGTTAAAAAAAATGAAATAGTTTAATTTACAGTTAAAAAAAGTTAATTTTCAACCACAAAAAATCTTCGATAAATTAGTTGTATTTTGGATGAAAATGTTTTCAACTATAATAATAATTCATCAATAGGGTGGTCCAAAAATGCATTGGAATTTTTTTTCTTCAAATTTTTATCCATATCGCATGGAATGGAGAAGCCAAAAATCTGTTAAGAATTCATAACAACTTTTTGGTTCCCTGAAACTCCTCCATAGAAGAGAGTGGTCCTAAGTCGGCACAGTAAGAGTTTTTGTCGAGAGCAGAGGGTAAACAGGATGTAATGGTGCTCGGAGCAGTGTGGAGTGATTTTTGCGGTCACAGTGCATCGCAAAGTGATGAAGTCGATTTTTGATATTTCTCAAACTGGTGGTCCTAAGCCGGCACCCCCTGGATCTGATACGGCACATAATTTTTGTCCCACAAATGCAAGAAAAAGGGTGACATGGAATTGAAACACAACGAAATAAAATAACACATGAATAACAGCAAAAAAGAAAAGGGTGCCGACTCAGGACCACCTGTATGGTGCCGACTCAGGATCACTGCGAATGTTTCCACATTTCATGCTATCATGTACACGAAACGTTTACATACCTGTACTTGCTTCACAGGAATAGTATAAAATGAAATTCTGTTTGTACGGAAAATTCATACCCCGCTCACGCTGTCAAGCGAAAACTGAAGTGACAAATGTCAGCGTAAATTACTTTAATGTCTATCAACCTCTCATACGATAGAATGATTGAGCCGACACGTTCGGCATCTCTGAGAAACGCGAGGGTGCCGACTTAGGACGCAGTGCCGACTTAGGACACAGTGCCGACTTAGGACACAGTGCCTACTTAGGACACAGTGCCGAATTAGCACACAGTGCCGACTTAGGAAGACTCTCCCCTATTGGTTATTTTAAGCCTCTCGAAAGCAGATTCCAGATTCCAAATTGCGAATTGCAGCTTGCTTCTTCAGAATTGTCGATGTTCTCAAGAAGTAAACTTGGAAATCGACAGCAAGATTTCGTTAAAACGTCAATGTCCCAAACACGAATTTCCATTTAAATTGAAATTTAAATAAAGTCTCAGCAATTTCACTGCAAGAAGCGGGTCGAGTCTCGAGTCTCTCGTATCAGCTTCTTTAGAAATCCCGCGTAATATTACGAGTTTTCAAGCCAAGGGCTGGCAGATTTCTTCTGAAATAGCAAAATTGTTGCATTACACCAGGTGCATAAGAAATTACCAGGTACCACCTGCACTCAAAAGACGCACTGCGGAAATCTCAAAACTTCCACTGGAGGCTGCTGTGGAAAGAAATGCTAATAAAAAAAAAAACAAGTAAGAACCCGTCATTTAGGAATAATAAAATGATTTATTATTTAAAATTTATTATTTTTTTATTATTTATCATTTGAAAAAATAAGATACAAACATCAAAAAAATATTTTTATGATTGCAAGTTTAAATTCCACAGTTTAAGCACTTAAGGCTCTCAAAATGCCTTGGATTTTCGTCAGATCCATTATACGTCCAGAAAAATGCATTTTTAATCGTGATATTTTAAGCACAGAATCTAAAGGCAATTATACAAGCCATAACAGAGAGATTCCTTCCAAAAAATTCCTTGTTTTTTTTGTTTGTTACTGAAAATTTAGTTTTCTTTTGCGCCTGTAAAATGCAACACGCTAGCTACTGTGTACGCCGGACTGCAGTTTCAAGTCGCACTAAATCTGCAAGTAGCGTTTAGAAATATTTCATGAATATCTATTTTTTCAAAAAATTATTATTCAATATTGTTATTGTTTATTTTTGTTAGTATATTATATTAAATTATCATATTATACATTACCACAATAAACCGAGTGACTGCAGTCCGTCATACACGATAGACAGCGTTTTGCATTTTACAGGCAAAAAAAAATGTTAATCACAAAAAAAAACAACAAGAATATTTTTAGAAGAAATTTATTTGTATTTTATTTTAGGTTTCTAACGAAAAAAGTAAGACGGAGTCTGGATGCACATTATAAGACGGACTCTGGATCTCACTTTTAAGCCATTTTTATCCAGACTCCGTCTTTTTAAAAATGGCTAGAACATTATTCTAGGGTCCTGATATAGTAATAAAAAAGAGAAAAAAATTATTATTATTTCAAATAATTTTGTTTTTACCACCAAAATTTTTCCCATATAATTTAGAAAAGGGGTTGGTAAATTGGAAATCTAATTTCAAAATATTCAGTTATCAATTTCTTTTCGAAAATTATTAATTATTATTCCATTTTTCATTTTTGAGATTTGAAAAATGTGAATTTTTAATTTTTAAAGCTAAAAATGTGATATTATACCAATCTTCTTTGATTGGAAATTCAACCGTTAAATTTTTTGACAAATATGTCTGCTGAAATTATCTTTCTTTAATTTGGAAAAATAAGAAAAAAATAAGAAAAGTTTGGTTTTAAAGCCAAAATTTTTCAACTGTTGAATTTTGTAACAAATTCGCTCCTGGAAAATTTAACTGTTGAATTTTTAAATATGAAGATTAATTTTCTACCATGAAGACAAATTTTATATTAAAAAGACGAATTTTCAAATAAATAGATGATTTTTCTACAAAATAGTTGAATTTTCAACTTAAAAAAAAATTGTAATCAAAAATGCCAATGTCCAAAAAAATGTCATATTAATTGCTTGAAAATTCATCATTCTTAGTTGAATTTAAAATATCTTATAATAAATTATAATAATTATAATTTTTTCATTTGTTAAAAGTTCAACTGTATTTTGAAAAAAATTTCTTCTCAGCTTCAAAATTGAACTATTTTTTAAAAAATTATATTATTTTCTTGAAAATAACAGGTTTTGGTTGAAGCTTACCCTTTTAATTTGAAAATTCTACCGATTGGTTGAAAATTCATATTTGTACGTGAAAATTCAAGAATTTTAATAAAAAAGTCATATTCTTACTTCGAAAATTTAACGGTTTTTTGAAATTTTGTCTCCTGGTTAAAAGTTTAATTATTTGTTGAAAGCTCAACTATCTTCAAACCTCAACTTTGTGTTTAAAAAATTTAACAATTTTGTCTTTTTTTTGGTTGAAAATAAACTTTTTAATTGAAAATTCAACTTTCTTCTGAAAAGCTTTTTTTTCAATTATTTTTTCGTGGTATGTAAAAGGGGCGTGGGTTTGTAAAACTTAGTGGGCTGTCAACGATTATTGAGATGAAACTAATTTTTTAGAGCATCCTAAAGTTATATTGTCAGATGCAAGTGGATATATAGCGGGGTTTCTAACGCAAAAAGTAAGACGGAGTCTGGATACGCATTATAAGACGGACTCTGGATACGCATTATAAGACGGACTCTGGATCTCACTTTCAAGCCATTTTTATTCAGACTCCGTCTTGTTAAAATGGCTAGAACATTATTGAAGGGTCCTGATGACGTCACGGAGTAATATTGCTATATTAATCTTGCATATAGTTATTACAAGAAAAACAAGCATAATTTATGGCTTCAGTGTGCATGTGGCTGTGTGAGGTTGACGTTGAGATCGTTCTAGCTTTTCTTGCAATAACTATATGATGCACCAGTAATTGCCAGGACGAAGCAAAATATAACCTTGAAAGTATTTACGCGAAAAATGCTTGAGATAAGGAATAACCTTGGACCTGTTGTTACATGAATTTTAGCTGGCACAATTGCGCAATATTACTGTGACGTCATCAAAGGAATGTTCTAGAACGATCTAAATGTCAACCTCACACAGACAAACGCAAACAGAAGCCAAGAATCATCCTTGTTTTTCTTGTAATAACTTTTAGGAGATAATCTGCATCAGTAGATATACAGAGGGATTTCTAGTCCAAAAAGTGAGGCGGAGTCTGGATATGCATCATTAGACGGACTCTGGATCTCACTTTTAAGCCATTTTTATCCAGACTCCGTCTTGTGAAATAGGCTCAAAAGTGAGAACCAGACTCCGTCTTATGATGCGTATCCAGACTCCAGAATATAATTCTCCTCTTCTACTTAAGAAATTAAACCCGAATGATTGGAGAATATGGACATAATATTAAAGATGTACTTTAATCATATTAGTGAAATTTTAATTTCATGGATTTTGAGTGGGATTAGGAGATTTCAATTTAATTGTAGGAGATAATCTGCATCAGTAGATATATAGGGGGGTTTCTAATGCAAAAAGTGAGACGGATTCTGGATACGCTTTATAAGACGGACTCTGGATCTCACTTTTAAGCCATTTTTATCCAGACTCCGTCTTGTGAAAATGGCTCAAAAGTGAAATCCAGAGTCCGTCTTATGATGCGTATCCAGAGTCCGTCTTTTGATGCGTATCCAGACTCCGTCTTACTTCTTGCGTCAGAAACCCCCCTATGTATCTACTGATGTAGATTATCTCCTAAAATGAAATTGAAATCTCCTACTTCCACTTGAAATCCATAAAATTAAAATTTCTCTAATATGATTAAAA